>OENT01000206.1:46580-161735 GCA_900239685.1 Rotaria macrura
AATTTTTCAGGTCTTTCAAAGATTCCTTCACTTCTCTCGAACAAAAACTGACACATAATTTCTAAGCTCATATTCTGAAAGAGCACAAAATTCTGCTTCTAATCCATAGGTTTCGACTCGTCTGAAATATGTTCGAGTTTACCAAAAATGAGCAAACATTTTGTGCGAAAACTTTCCGATCACTCGTTAGTTCTTGCTGCTAGACTCAGCGTTCGCTTTAAATTCAGAATAGTTTTATGCTTACATATAAAAATTTGCCACTATGTCTAGTGAATTTTATTTTCGCAGAAGAAAGACAATAATCGGCAAAACATTTCGTTCGATAGTTCAACTGTTTGCCTGACCAATCATGTTTAATCCTAGTGCTCCAAATATTTCTTTCCAACGAAGTAATTAGCTATCTTGAGTAAGTTAGTTTTTTGTCACCATTCAATAGACATTGTAGAAGTACTCGAGATTTGAAACTAGTTGGTTGAAAATATAATTCATGTTCCTTCCATCAACAAAGCGTCTTCATTTCATATATCAGTAACCTTTGATTCAGTCCACTTGTTCTTTATGCATGACTTAGATAGTTTCTATTCTAATTGTGAATTTTAAATGTTCAGATGTAACATTTAGATTGAATTCGAAAAAACTTAACTATCAAGTGATCACATGGGAAAAAACTGGCGCAAGAAGAAGCCGAATTCTAAAGCAGTGTTCGACTTCAAATATGGACTATATTAACTCTACTAGATATGTATCAATTGTTATAATTTTGTATTCAACATGAGATTTACAATCGTGGAAAATCTAACAGCAAACGTTTCAGAATCACTGTATTATTAAAAGACAATTGGATTTTTCAACAAGTTCTTGTATTATTCTATAAGACTCGAACTCGGCTTCAGAATTGTTCTATATACTGAAGAAAACCTGAGAACAGGTTTCCAACGGACTTTTCAAAACTGAACATAAGTGACATGAATTCGATGAATCGTAGTATCGGTAATGTTTTAAAACTCAGATTAAAAAACACAAAGCAAAGAGTTCATTTATTCTTGCCCACAAAAGTAACTAAATGTTCACAAAGTTGTCAATGCTCGAATGCACATCAATTTCTGGTGTAAATTATGTTCAATTTAAAAATTTTTCCACAAACCAATCCAGGCACTTTGCCAGTTACACAAAAGGAAAATACAAAATTCGTTTCTACTTGACAAGAACGGAGCGACACAAACTTGAAAATTTTCGTTTGAGATAAATTTGACAACGACTCCACAAAATATTTGTTTGATATTGGATGAATTTCAAATACAGCTTGGAATTGAGTGATAATAATTGCGTCTGATTTTGATGTTCTATGAAATCCCCTCATAAGTACATGCGCTTGATTAAAAGAAAATCTCATGTTTAATACGATGTTTTGGGAATTAGATAATTCATCGGTAATCTATGGATGAAGATTTCTCTTTCTTTAAATCGAGTTTTAATGAGCATTGGCCGTTCGTTCCCAAGAGAAATCTACAAAGGATTTCATCTTTCAGCACATATCATTATGATAAGACATTCCTGAAAATTTCGACTAAAATTCATGTTTTCAATACAGTTTACTACAAAAAGGCACAAAAACGCGATATTATCGTAAAATGGTATAGTTGGAGTATTGTGTGTTGTTTTCGATTGATATTTTTATAGAAATTTCAAGATAGTGCAAAGTCTCTATAGAATTTCAGATTGAAGTTTGTTGCTTTTTAGATTGTTCAGCGTTATCTCGCTCAGACTAAACAACATTTTCATGAAATGACGATTATTCTTCATCAGTTGATCATATGTAGTCGAATGTTTGCCATCTAGTCCTAGTTTCATCGAGATGTGTTGGAATTCATCAATGCCGCATAAAACAGTCTGACATTTGCAATTACAAAAAAGAATAAGATCTGTACACAGATTACTTTCAAGTAAAGAAAACAACAAAAAGTAGATTCTAATTAATTTATTGATCGATCAATGTAAATTGAGTGAATATAGAGTCTATTTCAAATTCATTAATTCTATTTCGAGAACCATGGCGTATTTGTTCTTTGTCTTTTGTACTCCTTTACAAAATAGATCTTTCAACTGTCGGATTCGATGTGTATCAGGTCTGAATCAGAAACGAACATTGTTGTATTATTTCATGAATTTGTATTGAAAAAAAAAACTTTCTAAGTACTCATCAATAATAATGCGAGATCATACCGGCTTTTCAAATATGAGCGGCTTGTGATAATCTTCTTTGAAACCGGGCAAATGAATTCTATTTTACAAAAAAATCTTAATGAAGTTTAGAAATTTTGTTTTTCACCTAGAGAATTTAATATAAAAGTAATGCATGATTGGTCATCGAACATGTGTTGAGTAGAAGAAATACTAAGTAATCTTGTTGATACATGCATTCATTGCTTCATTATGTGTTGTCATCTCTATATAAGGAAGCACATATTGACATAGAAGTAATTAATATCGAAAGAGAATTGAATAGTTGGAAGAGTATGTCACTCATCGACGATAATTAAGTGTATAACATTTGTTTCAACTGAGAGTCACAGCATGATGAATGCCGTTGAAGTTTGAAAACAGAAAAATATCAATCAATGAAGTCCTGCGCCAGAAAATCTCAAATCTCATTCAGTCAATTGAAACTTCAAAAAGATTTGAATACGTAAAATCTCTAAATTAATATCGATGCTAATTTTCAGTGATTTCATCGATAAAACAAACAAATACTACTTGTCTACGAAAAGTTTTATTTACAACATGAGACTAGATTCATTTTTTATGTTAACAATTCGTAGGCCGATCGCGATGATCAGGTCATTTTGTATGATTTATTTTAAAAATAAATTCTAGACATTACTACGGATAAAAACAACAAAAAAGACAAAAAAGGAATTATTTTGACTATAAGGTAAGGGCTTTTTCAGAATGTTCTATAATATAATCAATCATTTCCTGATATTTTCGTGATTCTTGCGCGGCAACAAGTGTATGAATTATGAAAAATAAACATCGTATAATATTAGAAAAACGTATGACTGCTTGATGATAACCATATTTATATAAAAGATATCGCCATGTTAATTCGGTAAACATATCTTGAATAGCTATCATTGACTTTGTACTTGTTAGATTAACTGGAGCATTTTTCTCGTATACTGTATAGTTAATTGTCGAGAAAGAAAAAATTGCAATTATTAATTTAACAAATGTATCATCTGGATCAAGTTGAGCGATAAAACGTCGAGTGTAACTTACTGCACGTGGCTGAAATATCATCTCAGCACATTTTTCGAACGATACAGAATCGAAACATTTGTATTGACGTAATAGAAACATGGTTCCGAGAGCTGATGTGTATTCCGTTGTGCCACGAAGTAGATTCATGCGATCATAACGTGATAATGAGATTGCATTACGATGTTTCTCGAACACAAGTTGAACATTAGCCTTTATCGATGTAAAAAGTTCTTCCACTGGTAAATATTTAAATCTTAACTTGAGCGGCAGTTGATTCTGTTGTTGCATGAAACTGCCTAAAATTCCATATCCACTATAGTTATCAAAACAATGAACTATATTTGATAAAAGAGTCCATTGATGAACACTCAATCTTGATTGATCTGATTCTAAGAGATTCAACGTAAAAATCTGAAAAAATTCAATGTAAAACACTTCACCGTCACTGTTCATGACTTGAGATACAAACCTATTCTTTCTAATTCATCTTAGAAGTCTCTAAAATGACTTCCTCGTTAATAGTCATTCATTTATCTTTCATTGTTACGTTTTCTCGAATTTATTTTCGAACATATCTTGGAAAGATAAATTTTCTAGAGAGAGTTATGCGATATCTGAAATTCTAGCAACAAGAGAACAAAATTCAGAAGTAAACTTGGTGTTGGTATTTAGGCCATAGACATGCTACGAGATATATTCATGAATACGAATGAATATCATCATCATCATCAGAGCTAAGTGTTCGTCAATCAAAGAAATCGTTCAAACCTCTGCGATTTTTGTCTTTCAGAAATATTCATGTCAGCTGTGCTCGAAACAATAGATCACAACCGTAAAAACTAGTGGACAATGATGAGTCACTTGTTTTAATATATTCCGGCAGGCTTGTTTGGCAAGCAAACTGATTTCTCGTCAGTAGAATTTCTGGTGAAGATATCCTATGTGCATGAGTTATTCGAGAATTTCGAGTATGAAAGTCATGTGGTATGAGTAAATCCTTAAGGCGATGCATTTCATGCACATGTGAAAGAAACATTACGTGTAAAAAGAGTAGTTTCCAATTTCAATCATTTTATTGGTTGAATATTTTTCATGATGCAACAAACTAGACTGGTTGGAAATCTATCTACTGCTTTTGATCATTCTTGACAAACTCTTCTTTACTTATATTTTACCTGTGCACACCTCAAGATTTGTGCGCACCATATGACTTTCTTACTCTTGATCCTCAATTATCTCAAATGTGTGATAGAAAATATTTTTTGTCATGTACGTGACTCTTTTAAGATTCTTGAGCAAGTAATTTGTTGAATATGGAAAAACATCCTGAGATCTGTTCGGGTCAAACATAAGAAAAACAAAGTTTATCTAGAATTTTGTCAAACGAATTATATAATCGAAATCAAGACAAGAATTCAAGTTGCACCTCTACCTGAGAATAATTTTGATATATTAGAACATGGTTGAATTAGAATAATGTCAATTTGGTCATGAATCTTAATCACGTGGCATTTTTAAAATTTCGAATCTTCAAATTCAATTCAATATTGACTGTCACGTGAGACAATCTCTTTTTTGTGTACTCAAAAATTGAGTACACTTTAGAATCGATCAGTGTGTCCGTCCGTCCGTCCGTTTACACGATAACTCTTTACAAATACATTCGATTGAGCTGAAATTTTGTGCACGAAATTGACTCATCAATATCTCGGTCAAGTTTGAAGATGAGAAGGATCCGGCAAGAAATGGCTGAGTTATCGAAAAAATTGTCATTATTGACAAAACAATCCCTGAGGGGGAGGGGGGGGGGGTAAAGGGATTTTCAAAAAAGAAAACTTTTTTCCTCAGAATTATCCACAACATATATTAAGCGACTCAGTATTTAACGGTGATTCCGAATCTGATATTAGTTTTGAACCAAATCGCAGCTTTCTAACAAAACATCGCCTGTAAAAGGTCCGAAAATGCACAAAAACTGGATCCAGAAACCAAATGCCTTGATATGTCTCAGATGATCACTAGTTTCGGGGTTGCCCAAAAAGGTTTAGCAGGATATTTCTTCCTTGCACACATTCTAGAATGACTGATTTGTCTCATTCATTTTTTGAAGTACACATAACTCTCGGACTTAAGTCCGAAATTTTCACATTTACATATTATACTTAATTCTGTTCCTATTAAGAAACTCACTAGACTGTTTCTCACATATAAATCAAGTACTTGCATCGTACGACGCCGATGAAGCAATTACTTTTTTATGATTCATATACTCGGCATTAATTACATTGAGATAATAAATAACTTTTGTTTTTTATCTTCAAAACTGAGCATCAATCACTATTCACTCTACATAGTTACTCTCTCTCTCTTTGTTTCTTCGTTCTATAAAACACTACCCTTTTCCTAGTAACATGCAAACACATAGAAGTGGATGAAGCACGAGGCAACTCACGTGTTCAGGCTTATGATTCCTTTTATTTATCACTGCTATTGCTGATGTTGAATGAGTTGGATTAATCGGCGATTTTCGATTTTTCTGATTTTTCCGAAACCGTGAAAATCGAATCATTTCGATGAGCATTCCACTTTTTAAACATTTATTAAGTCGACACAAAGCACATGTATGACGAGTATTCGTATTAATATCACAATTATTAAGAAAATGACATTTCAATAGTGCCTAAATAAATGAATGCAATTAAAGACAAAAGAAAACATGCTATCTTAGATTTACTACTCGTCTACTTTCTGCATTCCGTTTAAAAAACATTTTACATGAATGACAAACTACAGCGCCATAGTAAGAATATCGAGCATCATCACCACAAACTTTACATTTGGATGACTTGGTGATCTTCTGTCGTGCGAATTTCGTACTAAGTCTCCATGACGAACATGCAGCTTCCATGAATTTTGTTTCTATTTTCAAATCGGAAAACGTATTGTCCGTAATTAGGTGAAACTGCAAAGATAGCTAAAAGAAAGAAGAAAAGCAAGATGAGTAAGACGTGCAGCACGATTACATTATAAGCGAATAACAAACTTGAGAAGAAAATGAGACAGAATAGAGAAAGGTTTTTTTTTGCTGTTCTTTGAAAAACAATGATCAAGCCAACCGCCGTCGATTCTCAATGAGAGCACGAGCGCTTGTTTTTCTGAAGGAAGAGAGATGCACTACCATGAGGTTTTTTCTACTTGCACTTTTACATAAAAAATAAAAAGTAGATTAGACGTTTACATTTCGTTTTGACTTTAACGATATCCTTGCTTTTTTTGCTATTCTTAAGATTGTTTTATGCTGATTGGTGACGAATTTTATGTCTCTGATTCACTAGATTTATAGATGTCATTTACCAATATTAATGTTTAAAATTAGACGTGAAAGTAAAAACTTTTTAATGAAAGTTACATTAATTCTAATGGTCCACATTGGGACACTTGTTAGTTCTTTAAATTATAGAATAGCGGACACATGATGAGTTAATTGCACTATTCATTTCTTTTGCCTTTCTCATATTTTAAACAACAAGTAACGAGGCGTAAGCGCCGCCGACACTCTACTGAAAGCATAGAATATTTTAAAAGCACTATAGTCTGACTAGTTCCAGAGTCTTATCATTTTACCTACTGATATTTCCACTGAATAATCATTGATCAAAAGCGTGGTTCTAAAAACGCACATTTGATCATTCTCATCGAATAACTACGCATTAGCTTTCTTCGTACCAAAAACTAGTGCGAACGTTAAAAGATGACTTTTAGCCAGCTGTATCCTCCCCCCGTCCAAGAGTCCTAACTAAACAGACTCTATTGATACAGAATCATTCAATTGGTTTGTGTTGCCCGAAAGTTGATTTCCATCAATATTATGTTAAATGGTCACTCACGGCTAGCTGTTACCATGTTATAATATACTTCCTAGACAGATCCGCATGTCATACAGATCATTTACAACATTATCACTTCTTTCAAAAAGCCTGTTTCCATGAAAGCTGACGAAATATTATCACTTGATAGCATACAAGTGAGACACTTGAGTCTCATTTGCTCACTGTTTTCTTCGACTCAAGTACGCCGTCACTCGATGAAGAACGAATCAGCTTCAACATGTTAACCGATAGATCTCTGGCACGAACACCAATGTTCCGAAAAAGTTTTTATTCATCGGCCAGTCGTTTGTCCGCTCCCTTACGTGGCACCACGAATGGTTGCTACACTGTATGAAAAATAGCAGCAATCAAAATTTCGAAAAACTAAGCACGGATTCCCTAACCCAGATTACCTTCAGTCGACTCAAAAAAGAACTACTTCTTTTTTTGAAAAAGTCTTTTTCTCTCCTCAAAAGAGTAAAAAGCGATGCTTCAAAAAACTAACAACATATTCGAGTTCCCCAACCCCGATTATCTTGCGTCAATCCTTATTGGCAGGTTCCTTGAAATAGGTCAAAAAAAACAATTTTCTGTTCTTTGCGAAGGAACACACGCACATCTCATATCGGCGTAATAGACTCCTTTCAGTAGAGGTAATTATTGTCAGATGAATAGATTCAAAAGTTAAAAAACTGTGTCATTCGATTCTATCGGACTGTTTTTCTCGGTGCTAAATTCCAATACAAACGCTGGAATGGTCAAAGTCGGCAAAAAACAACATATTAAGTGTAAAGAAGTAGTTCTAAACAGATATATTTACATTTCGAAAAGAAAACATTTTCGTCTAGTGGAAGGTATCTATATATCTCTAGGGAAAACATCATACAGAAATTTCTTCTAATAAAAGTGCTGACTTTCAAAGTATTCACAGAAGCTTGGCATGTGGCAGTAAGAAAATAAATACAAATAAAAACCATTCTTCCATACAAATATCAAAGTTCGATGCAAATTAGGAACCAGAAAATTGTTTTTTGACAATTTCAATAATTAATAATATAGGAAAAAAATTGAATGTCATGCCTTCTCAAGAAAGAAAAGATACACAATCGTTGTTACAAAAGTGCTGCAGTAATGTAAACATGCATAAAAGCATGAACATTAGACATCACACTCTGCTTCGGAATTCTATTCAAAATAAATAACAGTCTCTCATCAAAACATAAGATTGTATGCTTAAAAGGATATAAACTCAACTATTCTAGAAATTAATTATTCAATCCTGTTAGAATTTACTAGAAGAATGGAGAAAATCCAAGCAGTGTCAAAAATGAGCTATACTCCTAAATTAGTTCACTCTAATATCAGAAGATAACAGCACTTTCTACAGTTAATGTCATGGATGAGATTTTCGAAATATACCTAGAAATCAATTTCATTTTAAGAGAGTACACTATTGCTTCAATGTAAATATTCATTGAAACCTGATAGGATATAAATATAATTATTCTTACATATGAAGTAAAAATCGAATCATTTCATTTTATATACAAAAAATACATACATGTCCAAGGTTCCTCAAATATGACTAACACATTAAGAAGAGCAGCGTACATCTACGATTAGATTGGCAATGACTGGAAGAGAAAACATTTTTTTTTAAATTCACGTCAACAACAACAGCCAATTATATTTGACGATGATTCCTTTTAATATACCCCTAATTATGAAGGATTCCTTAAATGAGAAAGACATAAAGTGCTTAGCAGACAAAGTAGGCATGCCTTGCAAAACTACAAAGATTTTCGTAACGAGCTGACGTCAATTAGATAATTAAATATCTGATTCAAGAAAAACCTTAGCTAAGGAATAATTTAATTTAATTGAGTTTTTATTTAATAGATCAAAATTGAAAAACATTTTTACACTCATCAATTTATCAACTGATAAGCATGACACTAGATCGATAATTCTAGTAACAACGCCGAAAACTACCCGATTTACTTAGAAACACGACCAATGAACTGAGTTGGACTCAATCGTTTCTTAATCGAGTTGATTAAAAGTTGCAGTTCAATTGCAATCAATTTCTCAATCAAAATAATTTTATTCACAGCAGATTTTTCTAATATTCGTTCTCCTTATTGTTGTTGTTGTTGTTGCCAACGGCACAATTGCTGAGCATAAACCTCTATCTGCGACTCGTAACAACGAAACTAAATTTTCCGAAGTATGATAGATGTACCAATTTGATTTCTCTCATATGGTTTTTAAATACTAAGTACTTCTAGACTTCGGGTAGAGAGTATTGACAATATATATCATGTGTTTGTCTATAATAGTGATCGTCTCCATTAATGTTTTACTAATATTTATGAATTTGACTCGTGTTTTGTTTGGATTTTTATGCGCTAAATGATTACTTACTATAGTTCTATTGCCATTAAAAGCTAATAGTTAAAACTATGAAGCCAACTAAAATTTCATTAATTGACTTTGTAATATGACTTGAATGTTGACGTAAATAGTTAACACTTCATAAAGAATATCAATTAGAGTTTATGATTGTCAGTCTCTCTTCTACATTCACATTCAGAAGCTCAAACATTGCCTAATACTCGATAGCATTATGAAGCCATTTTACTTCGATCAGAATTCATTCTTTATGTTCGAATATTCTATCAGTACGACGCTCATTGAGAAGTGCATATCAGGTTAAAAAAATCACTTATTAGTATCGGTTGTGGCACTCGAGTTACGCAAACAGTTCAAAGGGCAACGAGGACAAATAAAATGCCCCTTATGGCTACTAATCAAGTTAAAATGTTCGAATGAATCTTAGCTGTGAAAAGAAAATCTATGTCACGTTTGCGCGTTTTGATGATTCTTGATTTTCAACAATCCTGTAAAGATTAGATTAGACTATCATTTTTTCATACATACTTGACTTCTTAAATGGAATTATTGTGAAAGAATATCTCGTTGTATTCGATGTTTTCATGAACTAAATCAGTTGCGTCATTGATTAAATAACTCGAACATAGATTTAGAAATAATGACACCAGATGAAATCCTAGTTGGTTCGATGTTGCAGACGAAATTCTTAACTACCTTCGTTTTGAAAAGCATTATCTTCTTGATTTTTTTTTGACAGATAAATGAGTACAAGAGAGAAAACAGTCGATGAAACTTGAATGACTAAAAAATATCTACGATTCAAGTTTCATTGGTGGGATTTGATTAAATAATTATTTGACAACAAATTAATTTAACAGTGCAATAAATAATGTCACATATTTTAGAATTCATGTTAGAGATAACATATTCTTCGAAATACCACTTAAAAATTAGAAAACTAAGGCAGGAAATTTAAACTCTTATCAACAATCGAAGACTCTTCACAATTAATTAATTTTTCAAGAAAAACAAACCTAATTAAATTGATTACCATCAAACTATACACGATTCTGGACAGTAAATATTGAGCGGGTTAAGCAAGCATCATAAAGATTGATCTATCAACCTGAGAAAGTATTGATTTAGATTTTCACATTATTCTCAGTGTCTGAAGAATCTCTTTAATTAAAAGTTAAGACAATCTTTGGAATACACTACAAGATCATTCGCAATACTTTTCAAATTTGAGTTTAGAAAAAATAAAATGGAAGATCTTGGAAAGATTCCGAAAGACCGTTATTGACAATATCTAAAAATAACAATGCGATTCCGATAAAGATAAACTATGGCGAAGTAGACATCGTGCATTACAAACCCATCTCGCTATTTTCATACGAGCATCACAAGAAACAATACATGTCAATCATCATAAAAAATCGAATTCTACTGTGAAACAATATATCAAATTAAGTAGAAACTTCAATAATAATCGAGTTAAATTTTCATTCAACATCTTTCTCATACCCGAAAATATGCTAAAAAAAGCACTTTCTCTGTTCAAAGTTTAAATGTCAGTTGTAATGGATGACTTTTAGAAGACGGATTTAAACCGATCCTAAATCAGAATATAATTCATAAGAAAAACGCACTAGCACAAGTGTAATGCGATATGTCCTACAGAGAGAACAGTTGAAGTTAAGAAACTGAAAGTCAATGATTGAATATCATGACTGGACATTCAAAATTCTGAAGAGAACTGACCTTCACTGTAGCCACTAGATACCTACTGATTTTTTCGGTTTACGCATTGAACACAACATGTTTGTAGTTTATTCTCACGGACACGATGTACATATTCTGACAAAGCCACCATCAATACATTCAGATTTAAAACGAACGCCACATGGCTTTTACTGTAATACTACTTATGTCAATTGTTGGGTCTATTTTATGCTTATAGTATACATATATCTATACATCAAAGATAAATATTCATATGTCATAATATTTAATAAAAGTAGAATTATGTAGCTGCATGCGGTGATTGTCGACGATCACAAAGAGAAAAAAGTATGTCATTTATGCTGTATAAATGAAAAGAGTCATGGAAAGATTATAGAAAAAGAAACCATCAATTTTTTTAATTACTTGAGGTATGAGAATCGTGTGAGACATAATCTGAAACGAGTTTTGAGGTCTCTAGAGTACTTATTTGAAGGATCACTTTACCAGATTGTGATCTCTATAGGTCGTGGTATTTAGTTTCAAGAGACTAACAGTGATTATTTATAGTTAACATCTTATCAGAATACATAAATAGACCATTTCCATATTGAACTTTAATACTGTAAAATAAGAAATAATAACAATATGTGTTATAATGTATATAAGATAATCGGGTCTTTTTCGAATTAACAGCAGAAATAATTTCGTTGCCTTTTGCATTTTAATCTTGGAAAACTTGCGGAAATATATTTATGACCTAGCGAGAACTGTTCATATTAGTGTACTATTTACATTAATTACATTTACATCGAATGTACTCGAAATATGAATAAATAAAGACGCCATTCGAAGCATGACACGAATCCAAGTTGGCTCGAAACATCAACAATCCTAAAGAAAGATTGAAACAACTATGATTATGAAAATTAAATATAAATCATTAAAAAGATACACGAAAACCATAGGTATTATATCAAAAACAAGGACACTGCACTCTTGCTCTTGTGAAAACTAAATGATCTCAATTATTGTTCGAAAAAACAGATTGTCACAATTTCTAATTTAAGATTAAATAAAGTTACATTTAATCAAAGCATCACTGGTGTTAATCCTACGAGAAATCAACAAGGTCATGAGCGATGCAAGAGTTTCTTTAATGGATGACTACCATTGATCTTCATAGATTAATTAAAATAATATATTCGAATAGTGTTGGTATTTTCTAGAATCATCAATATTCCCACTGTATGACAAGCTATTGTTCAATGAATAAACGGATATATGTATTCTATTTCTATCTCGTTATATAAAGCAAACTACGTTCAAGAATCGAGACGTCGAGATATTATTCATAAAAACACATTTTTAATTAGCATATTTGACAAAAGATCAAGTATAAAAAAAGAAGAGAAGACAATAAATAACTATCCCTTGCTGATTATCTATAAAGAGACGACGAAAATTTCTCGTCTTTATTCATTGACGGGTGACATCTATCACAGTGTAGATAATAAAGAGATTACATACGCGGTTTTCCTTACTTCATAAATTTTGTGTTCAAAATGTATAGTTGAACTATATTGAAAATGACGCATTATACAGTTCATAGAAGGAAAAATATGGTTGAATCTTTCGTCAAGAGCATGACTTTAAATTTGAATTGTTATGTATTTGTATTGTTTTCAATATATAAATAATCTTAATTTCTGCTACATTCGTTTAATCTTTAATAAAATTTATGATCAATTCTAGAAAGTTTTTTTTCCCGAAAGAACTATGCGATGAGTTCTTCAGCGTCGAATCGTTATCGGAAATCAACTGATATGTTGACACCAACGAAACTCAACGATGAATTGAATGGTTCAATAACCGAAGATTTAGCTCTCGACGATATAGTACAAGAAGTTTGTACTTTATCTTTCTTTTTCTATGCTCGATTATGATCTATGATTTAATAAAGACTGAACTTCGTCTTCAACATGAACGTGAACAAAATCGTGAAGCTCGTCAAATTCGACATAGAGAATTAGAAAATAGTCTTCGAGATGTAA
This sequence comes from Rotaria macrura, assembly GCA_900239685.1. Lineage (NCBI taxonomy): Eukaryota > Metazoa > Rotifera > Eurotatoria > Philodinida > Philodinidae > Rotaria > Rotaria macrura. Next base: position 59,881 of record OENT01000206.1, read on the forward strand.
ATATTCTTTCATATTTTCTATATGAAACGAATTGATCGTTTAGGACGACGATGACGATTCACCAACGATTCCACTTAATCCGTCAATTGGATCTTGTAAAGTAAAAACTGGAAGAAAACTTTCGTTAACCAAGTAACCAGATCATTGTTTTTAGTCTTCTACGATGAATATCAACGGTGCAATAGGATCAAATACGAATTCTTCGTTACTGCAAAAATTTCTCAATGGTGACATTGATCTTCGTTCTATTGACCAACGTGATCTAAGAGTTTGTGAATTTTCATTATGGTTCTTCTCTTATATCATAAAGTCTGTTATGTTTCGAATTTCTATAGCGCTTGCTAAGTGAACTTGAAACGAAATATAAATCTTTGATGATCACCAATGCAAGCATGTATAATGAAAAACAAGCACTACGTTATCAAATCGATACATATAAGGATACATTAAATGAAAACAACGAAGCGTTCAATCAAACTAAAAGACAATTGAAAGATAAATCCAAAGTAATGAACGATGAGCGAAGTGATTTTTGGCTCGATGTTTGTTGATTTCGAATACATTGAAAATTATTTCCAACGAATCGAAATATTTAGTATTTATGTTGAACTGTACCATACAGATTTTGATTTCAAATCACGGAGATAATCTTTGAAAAATTCAACTTTTTCACGACGGCTTATTTCAAACAGATAGAAACTCGTTCCCAAAACGAATACTTGAAACTTGGCATAAGAGCGCGTATAACTCAATGAGTAGTTTAGCGTCCGTCTAAAAAAATATTCCCATATAGTCTAGAGCCTCAAAACATGTAGATCGAACACGTCGGCTCATAGCTTTCGTTCAGACTTCTTTGCATTATCTATTACAACTTTTTCTTTCACTGCTTTTGAACGAAATCAGAAAAACATTGGTTCTGTGTATATACAAATAAAATTGTGACATAATTTCTTATAGTATTTAACGAAAGTTGTTTAAGATTCTGTGCTTCTGACATTGAGGGTAGCGAGAATTGGTTTAGAATCTTCATGCCGTTGAGTACGAACTTTATTGTTGATTCTCTTTCTTAAACTATCGTTTTTAACATTGAGGAAAAGAAATTAAACATAGATTTCATACATCTCCAATCAGGATAAACTTCTTTTTCTTCAAAGAAGATACTTCGGATTCCTACAGAAATCTTAAAAGAAATTTTCTCTCTCTATAAAATCCAATAGAGAAAAGAATAGATTTTATTGTTTCTACACCATTTGATTATATTTCAACCAATGTCATAATAATAGTTTTGCTAGATGTATTGTTTGTCTATCATATGTGATAGCAGTTCGAGTGCCCATCGAATAAATTTTGACAGAAACAAAATAGAGAATTCAGATTTGCATATCTCGAAAGAGGAGAAAAAGAAAAGCATCGATTGAATTCGACATGATTTTTTTCAAAGGATTACAATCGAATTCTCTGAAAATGATTCTATGTGTGAGATGTCTACGATGAATTTGTAATTGTCAGGTGTGTTTTTCGAACATTGACGGAAGATCTATAAAATGACCGAAGATTTAGAATTTTAGGATTAATCATTCAGAAGTTATCGATACTCTAGGAGAAGTTTTAAAGTCATTTTTCTGGAAATTTCTTTAAAAGAAATTTTTCGCTACTTCTTTCTTAACACAAAACCACTTTTTCCACACTTAGAAAACTGATTAAACAAACATCAGATGCTATACTAGGAAATTGTACAATACTACCTCACTTCTCAATTTCGTTTCCGTCAAAATTTATTCAATACCCAGCTCGAAAAATCTGACGCAAGATCTTAACATCGTATTTTTTGCCCTGGCTAGACATTCGAACTGTTATTGGATATGAATAGAGAAAGTTTCTTTCAAGGTTTCCAATGCGGAAATAAGATGTTGACTAGAACGCTTTTGGATTACTCAAAACATCTAATTTCAAACGGGATGAAGCTAAGAATAGCATGCACTTTTGGACTTTCGTTTCTGCAAAGTGCTCTTTCATTTTGTGAGATCCTTCACATGGTTTAACTGTTATACTTCATTGCAATAATTTTCTAATGGGTCCTAGGTAAATAAATATAATTCATCAAAACTAATTGTTTGTTTCTTTGAAACAGGATTTCGATGTACAAAAACGAACACTAATCGATGCACAAATGATCAATGATCAATTGAAAGAAACATTAGCTAATTTTGAAAAATTAATTCAAGTAAATTTACTATTTGAAATCAACAGTGTTTATTCGTTTCTTTTAATTGTGCGTATAATTTCATAGGAATTAGCAATGAATGTTTACACGGATGAAGGACAAAGATATTTGTCTATTTTACCAATGAATTTAAACTATCCAGAAACAAAGGGTCTGTGCGATTTTCTTGCTAATGAATCGATAAACGAAAAATTAAAAAGAATATTCGATGAAAAACGTGAACGTGTTGAACAAATTCTGAACTTAAAATTGGAATTAGATCAAACTCAAGCTCGTTTAAGAACACTAATGGAACAAAAACCTGATTCGATTGATTTTCATCATCAAACAATGAAAATGAGTTGTGATTGTGACCAACAAAGTATTCAGTTGTATTGTTCATGAAATTAAAAATGGAATCAGTCTATTTTCTCTTCATAGAAAACTTAATTAAACAAATAACTGATCTAAATAATCGTCTACAACGTTTAGCAGCCGATAACGGGTCCCTACAACAAGAAGTAACATATTTCAAACGTATTCATAAAATTTATAGGAAAAATTTCCTTTAAATTTTTTATCAACATTAACGAAAGTAGTCGACAATGCACGATTGAGGCATCTCTGTAGTCATGATGATTCAATGACGATGAAAACAGATGGCTATTTTTTGTAGAATACTATCATTGTGGGAAGTAGCTTTTAAAGTGTTATCGAATTTATTCAAGTTACGCGCGAGAATAGTCGTTCGAATGTGTTGACATATGATCCGTAACTAGCAGCTTGTTATGGTTCAAAATGCAATCGTCGAAACTGAATCGTTCATTATTTCAGTATTGCCAAGATTCTTCAGAACTCTGAAGTAGATTTTAGACAGTTTTGTTTCATTTTACAAACTAGTTTTGATAACTTACATGTAAATCCATACCCATGAGCAAGAACAAGAGAGTCATTGTAAATAGTTCCTTCATAAAACGAGTCGATGCATCAAATAGTATCCTTTGAATCAAGAACGATTTCTCAACTTAATATCATCTAGATTAATTTTTTCTTCCGTATGCTGAGTTCATCATGTGTTAGAGAAGATAGTAACTCGTTTGTTTTTACTCACTAGCTTTCGTACAAACATGAACAATGTTCCTTTTTGAATTAGAATATACGGTATGAAGCACAACTTACTCGTTATAAACAACAACTAGATGATGCGGAACGTGTTGAAGATGAATTGAAACAAGAACGAAGACGATTACAACGAGAGGTAAATTCTACTCCTATTTTTAAAGACAAATAATTAATATTCCAATCATAGAATGATTGTCATGTTTGTTTATTTGAGAAAAATATGTATTAACAAAAACCAAATATACGATTTATTAATTCTAGTATATATATATATATATACAACTAGACTTCTGTGAGTTCACAGATTTGTGAACGTGAAGTTACCAGAAGTTAAAATTTTGAATCAAAATTCGACAACTGTGATTCCTAGAATGTTTCTCTAGAATAAAATTGATACACGTGATATTTTATTGCTCTTGGATCCCGAAGTATGAATCGTCACTTGAGCTCATTTTCCAGTACAATCGAGCAGATTCTGTGAATATGAATCAATGATAAATCATTTATCGACTACTCTCACTGAAAAAAATTCATATTAATCTATTTCTTATTTCTCAACAATGCGTTAATTTATCCAATCGAAACAGACGTCCAATCTCATTTAATATTCAACTGTTTTAAAATGAAGTGCTCATATTCTTGTCAATCTGATTCAGAATAGACGGAGATGGGTTTGCTCTTGAGTTGCTTCCAGCCTTCAAAACTTTCGTTTCTAGGTTAAATACTAAAAAAACAAAATCGGGCACTCGTCTCTAGATTTTATCGATTTGGGACATCTCAGTGTAAATAAAGCTATCTTTTCAATTTTAATCTTCATGTTGCAAACAGAGTTTTTGGGTGAAGGTTTAGTCAAGGTTCAATAGATTAATAAGAGGTAAATAAAACCGAACGAATATGCGCGTCGTATCTGTGTAAAAGAGATTGAACAAAGTTCAATTCTATGCAATGAATTCAACAAACGTGAGATCTACGATTACATGGTCTCGAATTTTTCCGTTGATATGTTTCTAGTACTAGATAGAGTCAATCTACAGGAAAAGTCCTTCTATTTAGTGTGAAGTGTAATATAAGAATGTTTTCTTTTGTAGCTTCGTATGATGAGCGATAAATTGGAAGATGAACGTACACGATGTGATGTTTTACAACGAGAAAATGAACGATTACGCACATCACGCCAAAAAGATTTATTCGATAATAGTGACGACAAAATTGTCGCATCAAGATCACATTCACCATCATTACCAAGTAATTCCAACGATTTACAATTGAATTTTCCCATAGAAGATTCCATTCAAATCTCTTATAATTCTTGAATTTTCGTTCATTAATTACCTTTTTGTGTCTATATTTACTTTATTTCATATGAAAATTTACACACGTATACTCTGTATGTCTTAGAAAGAGTTGTGAAGATCGAAAATTTATGTAATCTAACGTGAGAATTGTTTTTGAAAAGAAAAAAGAAAAATATCTGAAAGATAAATCGTTTTGGACGTTTGCTTTAACCTATGAACGATGTTTATGACGATTTGATTGACGATTACCAGAACCATTCAAATTCAGTTTTTGTTCCATCGGTTTCGATGTTGAACTTGAACGACGATTCGATCTTTCATAAGCAAGACTAAGATGAATGAAAACGAAAAGAATCGAATTTTTCGAACGATCCTCCTCAATCAGTACTGTTTTAAGACACATCTATGAATGATAATGCATCATTTGAACACGACTAGATTCTTGTATGTTGTCTGATTTAATTTTTTTTTCCAATTCAGTAATCTTTTAAAAGGAATACGCCAAATAATTGAGAATATCATGCATACTATAAGTTAATACACATGGGAAACAACCGAAATTAATCAGGAGCAATATGTGATGAGGTAGATGAACAAGAAAGTAATGCAGTAGTTTTTGAAGTATTCCTCAACAAAATAGAGGGAGAGAGAGAGATTTTGGCGTATCGGTTAGCATACTGGCTTTTTAGTGATCAACAGAGGTTCTGGGTGGATCTAGTCGACCTGTCACTGTTCCGATTACTGCGTCTTATGTAACGGATGTTCAATAACAAGTAGTATCGATTCTTGGTGCCTTTTTTTCTCGTATTTTTTATGTAATAGAAATATTTCTTTAGATGAAGAAAAAAGTGAGAATTGTGAGCATTGCAAAACTGTTGATTTTGTTCTTCTTACACAAGATTTGCTCGTTGATTTTCAGGGTTAAAATAAAGACATCTATTGAATCGTTCTACTGCGAGTGTCAAGAAAAGTCGAATTTGACAAGTTTTTCAAAATGAAAATCATACTGAAGTTTGAACTTTATCGAGAAATTCCTCGTTAAATTTTGCATCTTTAATTGTGCATTTCAGAATAATAGAAGAGAGATATTTGGGAAGAAATAGGTTTGCAGTGAAAAATATAAATAACATTGAAAAACGTTCTTTTCTGGTGGATCTGTGCCGTTGCTATTTTCTAATCTGAAACAACTATAATGATTGTAATGCTAAATGAAATATGTGTATCGTTTTTATTCAGTATTAAGTTCTATATTTGCAAACATAACAATTAATGTTTCATAGAACAAGTCTGAGTTTCACGATGTAGATTAGCAGATGTTGACAGAAGTCAATTCCAAATATTTTTTCTGCTGGAAACGAGCACTGGGAATGTGGAAAAATGTTGTGGAGGCATAGAAGACGACATTTTTTCATCCATTCTTGTTAAATATTGTACTTTTAACATCGTCTTTACTGGAAAAAAAACTTATGAAACGGGAGAGCGACAAAATAAAATTGTTCAAAGACAGAATCAACAGTTTTGGCATGTAACGAAAACTTTCCCATGCATAATAAATTTGAGAAGACAACACCAAGAATCAATCTGTTGTTGACATCTTGAATTCATGAACGAGGTAGAAATCATTCGCTATCTCAATAATCCCTAGAAATGTAATGAGACACTCGAGAATGGGAAACAGTGAATAAACTCTCGTGCTCGTTGACTTAATAATTATACCGAATGAGTTATTGAGTTCGCTCTACTGAAGAAATCACTAGAGGTATTAAATCGTTTAGACGATATTCATACGTTCATTTCTGGTTGGCAATAGAAACTTTTATAGAGACTTTGTTTTCGTAGCATTCGTTCTCAGTATGTCGAACTTTGGCTAAGGAAAAAAAACATTATGCTCCTGTATTCATTGAAAGTGCGATCGAAGATCAAGTTTTGAAAAGTTCAATTTGAAGGTTTGTATGAGAAAAGCTTATGATTACAGTTAAAATTCAGTAACCAGGTTGAAGCCTTTATATTCTCGAAATTCAAAGGCTTGTGAAACGTGGAATAGTTGCGAATTCTATGCGTAATTAATCTTATTCATGACTAAACTAAGCTATTCGATAACTTATCAATAAACATTGTTGAAATCACAGATCGATCTGATGTTTTTGCGCACCGATGTGTGAGTAGATGCAACAATCAATGTAAAACTGAGATCATTCGTTGAATTATCTCGGAGCTTTTGTAACATGTCTTGCATTTGTAGTGACACAATTATGATGAACAGACAATGTGTCTCGAATACTCACGTCATTTGTTCTTTAATCAATGATGTTAATTTCGAGTTTTCAGCTAATTCATGACTTGCAGTTAACCATTCGCGTTGCTGTTCATAATCTAATTTATTCCATCGAATTCTTTTGAATAAATGCATAATAACTTGACTATTATCAACATGATTCGATGTAATCCAATTTAAGATTCGACTTAAAACAATTGTTTCATCGCGATTTTGTATTGTTTCATCGGCTAATATAGTCGAAATAGTTGTGTAAGGTAGCTGAAGAAAATTTTTCATATTAATACATTGATTAAAATTCTTCGATAAGTAATAATGAGATTCATAAAACGACTTTTTCATGGCGAATCGTCTGGATAATTCAAGTACACGAAATATATGTCGTTTTTCAAATTTCGATAAAAATTCTTCGCATATTTCAAAAATTTTTCCAATATCAAGTTCTTTCGCACAATTTAAAATGTCGTTTATATTTCGATACGTCAATGTTAATTCACCTGAAAATAAGTATAAAATACATCAACATTATCTTCTGACAAAACTAGCAATACCTGTGTACAAAAAATTCAAGACAAGTTGAAGACCTTTGTGTGATGTATGTCGAAGATGAGTACGTGTAACGAAATCAGTACGACGTTCACGAAAAAATGCACTGTATGAAGAAAAATAGAATCCATCGTTAGTTCTATGAATTTCTTCTACCGATATTTTGGACTAAATGCCGCTAAAATAGATACGAGATTTAGATTAATAAAAGATCAGAATAAATCTTTCATTTATGTCAGACCACGTTTCCCTTCAAGAATGGATCTGTGATAAATTACAGCAAGAATTTATACCATTCGAAATTTTTAAACTATGTTGTCTATAGATTTCATTAGACAGGATTGAAAGTTCAGAGTTATACAACAATGTTTTCGTAAGCTATTCAATAAACATGTGTCGATCATCGTTCATTTATTCATTTAATGATTTCATGGATCATTAAAAAGGACTGAAACGTTACAATATTTTATTATGTTACATATTTCTACACGTGATGTTGATTTAGAGAGTGCGATTGCATTTTGAATGTCTTTCTCTATCTATTTGTAGATTTACAGTGGACGTGAGTACTTAATGGAGATTTCTGCAGTGTAAGCAGTTATGAAGCAACCTAACTCATACAAGATTAGTCTTATTATCTGTTAATAACAACGAAATATGTGCCGAAATCTATAATCACACTCGACTTCCCACCCTAAATCAGGCATCTGACCTCTAGACTTGAAATCTGCAGTTACATCCTAAACGCAGTATTCTTAGGTCATACCTTAAGAAGTCAATGTCATTTATAGCAGTACCTACCATAATGAAATATAGATATATTTTGTTCTGTGACGATCAACCATGTGTTGCGACACAATATTTCAATGAAGCAAAATATTGAGGGTAAACAAAATCAACGAGAATGGTTCGTCCAGAGATCAAAAGAATGTTAGCATATGAACAATTTGATGTATGTTTTCGCTAGATTTGAATGTTATTAGAATTCATCCAACAATCTATGTGTAACCTTTGAATGAGTTGAAAGTTTCTAGAGAAAAGTTTTGCTCTATTTATATGTAGGTTGACTCATTTTGATTGAGAAGAATGAAGAAATCTTTGTCAGATCTAAAACAATCATTTAGAGAAAATTGCTAACATCGCATGGTTTGTGTTTCGAATTAAATTACTTAAAGTTTCAATTTTGAATTTCGATTCATAAATCAGCTTATAAAATTAAAACTACGCTAAAAAAAATCTATCGTTGTTATTCTTCTATGAGCTAATGTGACTTGTTGAAAAATTCATTTCTTCATTAATGTTCTAGTCTTATCGTGAGCGTAACAACTAACCAAGTCCCTACGAATCTGATTATATCAAAGCTAGATAATTTTCATATACCGAAATTCCGAACGAATCGTAGATTCCCTCGTTAGATCTCAACAAGTAACTTCATCTTAGAAAAATAAGATAGTTAACTATGATTATCGTTAAACCGAATCTAATCGAAATGCACATTGTTCCTGGAATATGTGATTCGACTGCAACGATTAATTTTGTGATTGATTGTGCTTTTGCTCAATAAGTAGTACTATATGAAAAGACGCAAGCATCGTTTCATTACTCTTAAATGTTCTACTAGACGTTATTGTCAATTGTTGATGAGATATGAAATGTGTAATTAAGATCCGTAAATACTCACGAGAATAAAAGACATCATTTGAATGCAAATGATGAAGAATGTATTTTAAATTTAATTTTTGTTCTAGGCAGAAACTGTCAAATGATTATCAGAAAAGATGCTGATGTTCATTTGTAAGTTTTCTTATGAAGAGATGTGTGGTCTTGACGTAAACTCTCACCTAGAACAATTCGATGTGCTAAGTATTCACTTCCGTCGACAACCAGCATTAAATCACAAAAACGTGATTCTTTCCACATTTGTGCTAGAATTTTTCTTGCTTCTATTTCATTACTGGAATGAAGAAATCGTTGAATAATCTCTCGATCATGTGTGTCTCGATCGGACATGGCTATGGACTCGTTCTTGACAGCTGTGGATTTACTTTGTTCAATTAGAAATTCATTTAGTTTTAGTGTAAGAGGATTATTAGTTTGTGAAGTACGTTGCGATGACGATGATGATGGATTATTTGTTGATGTTTCATTTGTATTTGATGATTTCGATGTTCGAAGATCTAAAATTGATAAACGAACACGAAATGGACGCACAAGCATCAATGGTAATGAGCGTCGAGAAGACATTGTTGAATTAAACCATGGAAAAATACATTATCGGTTGAAAAAATAATTGTTTCGATACAAAATAATAAAGCTAAAAATTTTTTGTTTGAGAAAGAAATAAAAACATGAAGAAATTCATGCGCCAGACAAATTTAGTTTTATTTAAATAATTTAATCAAGCGTGTAGAGTTTTTTCGATACAACTATCTTACCAACAATAAAAATGAATGTTTTGACATCATCTATTATTCAATATATACACACATCTAATTGAAAATCGTCGACATTAGATGGATCGATGATTTCTTTTAAGGTGAAAAAATCCTAGAAATATATATGCAATGGTTCTCTAGCGAGAGAAACACTTCATTCGTAGGCAATAGTGCGCGTTCAAGAAGCAAAATCAAATTTTGTCAAGAAGAAGTGAATAGTGTATAGTTTTAATCGTTTCACTGAGGAAATTTATGGTTAGATCTAATTTACAAAAAGTATCTGATCAATTATTGTTTTATCAAGCAAGCATTGAAATCAAAGCTAGACTATTCTGCACTTCATCGTATACCAGAGTATACACACTTGACATTGTTGAACGATCGTCTATTGCGAGTCGCATTCAATGTCACACACAGGAGAGAGAGTAGATATTGAAGTGAAGTTCTTCCTGATCAACTTTTCTAGACATACATCTATTCATCACTGGATGCTAAATTCTTTTTATCGAGCTTCTCAGCTGCCACCATACTGAAATGAGATGCTTGAAAATTGTAGCTTATCAGTCAGGAAGCGCATCTTAGTGTTGCATCAAAGAAAGTGAGGATAGAAAGCGTCTCCGTCCTCCCATAAACGAGAAAAATTACCTAATTATAAATAAAACTTCAACTCTCTGATAGACACAGTCTAAAGATACTGGCGAACTGCCCCCGATTCCTCATCCAGTGATGATTTTCTGCATACACTACTATTCATCATCGTCTACACTGAAATTCTTATTTTATCAATGTAATCTATCTGACCATTGGCAATCATATTTGATGATAAATATCGAAGGCCCATCTTCTTCTCGTTGGATATATTTGCTTTCGGAATAGCACCTTGAAATTATAGGTAGTTTATTGCTTGTGTGCCTGAGAACAACATGTATCTAACGACTAGGAAAAATCAAACATTATTTCTATAGAGACATAGGATTTCTTCATTAATTTTAGCATCGATTTTCTAACGGAATCACATTGTCGATCTGTTTTCTACAACATCATTCGATGTTTCACTTAATATTGTAACAATCAAATCAGATTCTTCAAAAAACAATAGTAAGCGAAAAGATTCTGCACAGTCGAACCTTTAAAAATTACGAGAAATTGAACTTTTACATGTGTTTTAATGTGAATAATTGAGTTCTTTTGAAGCTACGTATTGTAATCCACACTATTGATATTATGATTTTCAAACAGTTTCAATGCGTTACAATAATGAATGTGGAATGTAAAAGAAACAGTCCTAGTCACATTTTTTTGTCGTTTTTCATTTTTACAGTAGCTGATTAGCTTTAAAAGTTAACTGAATTTAAAAATCAATTCACATTCATTTAAAACTCGAATCAATTTCATTACTTTTCTTATTTACAAGTAAATGTGTTCTGTGATCGATTCAAATAATTAGTATTCCATTCATAGAATAACGACTTTTTTATTCCTTTGAATTTCGATAACTATCATTCAGAAATAAATACTAGATTGTTAGTGCTTCAATAAATGAATGATAAGTACATTGGTGCGCATCATCAGTTAGCTGTCATCGGAGTCAATTCTTGATCGAAGCATATCTCTTCTAGTTTTTGTTTCTTTATCGACAATCAGAGGAAGCAAAAGCACATTTAGTATTGTAGGAATTTGTATAGGATAGTCAATGCTTTACTAGTTGATATTTGTTCCTTACAGACTAGAACAACGACTTAGTCTTTACTTTTTTTTGAAAAAATTAAAGAAATGTGACTGATTTCATTTTATCCGTTGCAATTCAATAGTTCTTTTTTAATCTTACATCAGAAATCGATATTGGTTCAGCACAACTATCGATTTATGATGCTGACTCAACATATCAGCGGTAAATTTCAAGTATTGTCATTCAAATTGCGACTAAAACTTGATTAGAGATAAAATCTTAGTACCCAACACAACCGGGGAACAGCAGATTTTTTTGATTTAGAATCCAAGAAATCACTGATTCGATTAAAATGATGAAATTTTGTATCCTTGTTGTTCAAAATATCAATTTAGAAAACGACAGCTTCAATCAGACTTTCTTGATTTTTCCAATTCAAAGTCAATTGATTTAAATCAAAAACATCAGAAAAATCACAGAAAGCAACTGTTTCCTGGTTGACTCAATCCAATTATGGGTTTTCTAATTTATCGGGTTTTCGCAGATAATTAGTAAGACACTCAATTTATGCTATTTCTCTTTAGTTAATTTTTTTCATCCGATCAATATATACATATATAGTTTACTTTACTTTAACCGGTAATGTAAATATATACTTTACTACTTTAATTATTAAAGTGATGCAAGTATACTTAGCTGTACGCAAAAAGTAAAGTTAATTATTTTTCTATTCTTGCTAACGTGAAAATAAAGTGCCACCGATGACAGTCGACGTTATTTGTAACTTTGTAGTCTTATTTTTTATGATAACATATTATTTTTGTAATTGGTTACTAGAAAATAATGTGAAAAAAAGATAAGTTGATTTACGATCTACAGGAAAATTTTGTCTTGAAAACTGATCGACCTAAAGATATAATATGGTCGAGTTTCAGATATTGAGCTACTCGTTTCAGTCCCGTTAGATGGTTTTTTCGGTCTCACACGTCTCCGTCTGTGAAATGTCGATTTATTTTCAGTTATATTTTCATGGACGTTGCACATCTTACAGTTCTTTTACCGGTTGAAAACTAAATTCCTTATCCTTTTTCGTCATTGCTAAATCTACAATGTAGCATACAATGTGAAATAACGAATGTTATTAAATAGCCATGTTTCAAGGTTCATTCATTCTGAAGTAAATTATATCTCAGTCAATATCCGATAAAGTGTTGAGTAAATTTTTCTATGCAGCGTAAGTCTTGATTAAAGTAAAAGATAATACTAAGAAATGATTTTTTTCTGTTTTCGGTTTTCACATCAATATTAGCCAACAGTTAGTATTCACATTTATTCATTCTAATATATATATATTTGTTACGGTTTCGGTTGCAAATTTTTGTTTAGTAGATCAACAAGGCATAATTTTTCTCTCTTGTCACCATCACCTGTAAATAGTGAACTAAAATTATTGTCAATTGATTTTCTTGCATTACGGCTACTAAAAATAAACGTTCGCATAAGTATCGAACACAAAATTCAAAACTTTTTCCTTTATTGAAAAATTTGATGAATAAATATTCGAATAAACTGTAGAGCAACATTTCTCGACTTAGCTTTAATTGAGATTGAAAGGAACAATAAGATATTCGTCTTAAGTAAGATCAAATTTTGTATTCTGTTCAAGATGTCTACGATTTCATCACTATTCAAAGGAAAGTAGATGTCAGGCATTATAATTAGGGCCTATGCATTTCAAAAATACTATATCCACTGGTTCTTTTGAACCGTTTAGATTGTATTAATTTAAGAGAAAGTTCGTTATATCCATGTAAAAACATCATTTCATAAATATGCGGAAGAAAAAAATCAGTGTAAACTTGTTTCAGATAGATGTTTTTTATTCTTTGTCGTTATTCCTTTGTCGATCACAGAACTAATCAATGCAATAAAATAAAATTAAACAGCAACCTATTTCAAGCATTTTAATGAACGTTATTTGTAAATAATGGGTCTCTATGCATTTTCTATGATGTAATACAGTAAAATGCATGAAATAAACTGTATGTACTGTAATATTATTCAATCGATTATTTCCACGGTCGGCTATATTGGTCTAGACTATTTTTATTTCTATGTGTTTCCATTTCGATAGTTAAACGCTTCAATGGTGTCATTTCCTTTCAATAGTCTACCAATTATCAATAAAAGTCGTATTTATTAAAGAGCACAGGCAAGATTTCCAGCAGAGATCCACGAGTCAATCAGAAAAGCAACTCCTCGTCGCCTCGTCATGCTGACGAGTTGCTCATTGCTACTTCGCCTCGCCTTCTCAGACTCCGACTCGTTACCACCTCGCCTCGCCTAGAGTTTATGAGAAAATAGTTTGTTTTTCAACCCCCCCCCCCCCCCCCACCCCTCCATAACAATCACCATCTGTTTATTTTATACATTTATATAAGTTAATATAACAAAAATATTAATGACAATCAAATAAATAAAGATCATTCATTATTTTACGGAGCGTGTAAAGAATCCTCTGAGAACTACATCAGTGCAATAGTTGGACTAGATTCAATAACTAAATATAAGTGTATCCAGAGTGGGCTGAAAGTCATCTGAGAAAAAGAAGACTGCATGGCTGCAAAGGATTATGATCAGATGAACTAATTGCTTTTCCTGATAGAAGAGAATAGTTGAAAATTTTTATTCATCAATAAAAGGTTTAATATCGTCACTTAGAATTATTATCTCTTATTTAAAACAGAAAAGTGCATATTTCCATGCGAAAGATAAACTATAAATTCGGAGTTTCTATAATCTGATGCGAACTCCTCTATTCTTAGATTTTCGAAATTATGTAATACGTTATTCGACTTCTTGAGTTTTCTCTATTCTATCTAACTTCACAAAATTCTCTCAAATCTTTTTACACTGACAAGATCTGAAAACACCAGTGACGTTAGTTAAATTTTGATAAAGTACTCCTCTGGACAGTGAACAAATTAGCAACGCTATTCGAGAATTTACTGAAGAATCATATTTTTGGAGGTCTTTTTTGCTGATCACTTTGGTTAACAGATGTTCCATGTTATTCAAGAAAAGGTGTTACCCGAGTAAAAATACTGGAGAACGGCAAATAGTGTTGGTCAAAGCAAACGACGTTTTCTAGTACTTCGACTCTAATACTATCAGTTCTTGATGAATATAGAACAATTTTTTAACCAAAATGATCAGTACAACAATCTCTAAAAAATGGAATTCGTGAATAAAATCTAAGATACTTTTCTATATTTTGTGGTTGATGACTGATAGAAGTGTGTTGGAAAAGGTCAAACTCCATGCTCAAGTAGATGATGCTGGACTTGAAGTGTGCTAATAAGCTGCTAACACTTGAATAGAAACTTGCAAGTATCTTCTACCATCATGAAAAACATCATATCATTTGCTCATCGCTCTGTACAGATATACAGTTTTCTTTTTTAAGCTCACTGTTGAGACACCCTACACACGAATTTATTGTCCCGATTTCATAAACTTTACTACAAATGGAAACGCTGAGAAAGAACTGCAAAAAATCGAAAGATATCCTTAAAGATTTACCGTTTATTCATCAAAAATAACATTCTAAGTATAGGCGAGTCGACTCGGCCAGTTACAAAGTCAACTCGTGCTCGTCGCAGTGCAGAAAATGCTCACTCGCCTCGCCTCGCACCGCCACGAGGCGAGTGAACTCGACGGGTTTTGGATCTCTAGTTTCTCTTTAGTTTTGATGGATTTTCATCGAAAACTTCTGGAATCGTCGCCTGTCCCTGATGTTAGGGGTTACCGGAAGCTCGCTAATAAGACTTTCGCAATTTGGACTTTCATCATTGACAAAAGTCCATTGATCTTTCGCCAATGTATCTCCCTGACATTCGCCAATAGGCGAGTGTCCATTGATCTTTCACCAGTTTACTGTCCTCACATTAGCCAATTGGCGAATTTCCATCGGACTTGAGCCGGTAAATCCTTCAGATACTTGCCGATTGAAAAATGACAGTGTTATTGATCAGAGAGATCAGTAACAAATACATGCTAAGAAAATTGTTGGAAATGACATGAGCAGAGTTTTCATTTGTAGTTTTAGATTTATTCGAAATAAGTCTAATATCATTTGTGTGTTAACAAGTATGAAGTATAACACAATGAGAGCGTGTGTGGGTCTGAGTGTAGATTGGTGTGAGTGTGGGTTAGGATTAGAAGAAGAAAACCCATATCCGCACCCTCTTTTGCTTACCTTGTTTGTGATCCGGTTAGTCGAGGTAACAAAGGAAAAAAGAGAAAAAAGTTATATCAGCATCAAACTCATCTGATTCAACACGTAGTGAATCAACAACTAGTGAATAAATGATTATGCAATTTTTTATAACCGAATGATTCACAGTACATTTATATAATACTAAGTGTGATTTCCACATATTATGCAGAATATGATTGTCTCACTTGAACGGATAAAAATCTATTCGACTCTCAACAGTATACGTACTGGATCAGAGCTCCGAATGGGATGGGGAAATCCCATCCCATGGGACAAAATTACTTCTCCTAAATGTCCCATGAGACGACTTAGGACGAAACATGGATCCATGGGATGGGATGGGATGAAAGATTCGTCCCATGGGACAATTATATCGATTTTTCGATTATGATATTTTTTGTATAAAAGATGATGTTCGTAGACATTGACAAGAGTCAATCTTATTTTTCGTTCTTGTTTTCTATTGAGGGTTGTTCTTCGATCATGTATCCATTCCTGGATCATCATGATGGGTCCTTTATCACAAAAATTTCATGAATCTCCATCAATGTTTAGGCTTCCAAAAAAACATTTTGGAAGTTTCAAAAATCCCAACTGCTTCGGTTCTGAATTTTTCGGTGCTTCCAAGAATTGTCTAATACCCGAGATTTCTGAAAATAACAATATCTCTTAATGTTTTGATTTCACTACCGTGTACTAATAGTGTCGATGGATACTTTGGAAATTTTGATAATTTCCTTTTTCGAGAATCTAAATGTACCTCTGAATCTCATTAAAAAATACAATTTCTTTTCTGCGCTCAGCCTTACTATGTAATTATATAGCCTCAGAACAGTTCCTTGACGAAAAATTACGACTTCAAATATCCTCGAATGGTGTGACGAATTAGAAAGGCAAGAAATGAAGTAAAAAAACGTCGATGCCCTTTTAAGAATAATGTGGTTCTAAAGCATTAGTGTTATGCTAATAACGTTTTTAGTGTTGTCGAGGATACAAGGAAATTAATCTAATTCTTCTTCTATTTGTTAAAATAGATTGTATCTGAAAAGTGAAAAGAATAGAAGAGCTTTCAGCAATATGAAAATTTTGCTATATATTTGATAAACGATAAAATTTTATATTGCATGAAAATCCCATGGGACGAGATGGGATGGGATCACTTTCAAATCCCATGGGATGGGATGGGACGAAAATTTTTTAAAATTCATCCCATGGGATGCGATGGGCCGATTCTTAAATCGATGGGATGGGATGGGACGGATGAAGAAAATTTGTCCCATGGGACGAATTTCTTGTCCCATCCCATCCCATTCGGAGCTTTGTACTGTATATTCGTAATCTTAAGTATATTTCTTGGAAATTAGCCAATTGGTGAAAGTTCAGTAGGCATTCACCAGCATATCAGTTGAACAGTCGCCAATTGACGAACATCCAGTAAACTTTCGCCAATTCATTCCGGGAAATTTCGTCAATAATTAGCGAAAGTCAAAATTGGCAAAGTTCTGGAATCCCGATGTTAGCTATGATCACTTTTCTAAAATCTTCACAGAATTCGGTCACGAAGGCTTAAGATTTACAAACTATAAATTGCGTTTGCGACGAAGGAAAAAAGTCGTAGCTAAATATGGATTCGTGTACATCAGTTATGTAAGGCCACCAGAACTATGTATGAAAGTACCACAGTAAAAGTATGGCTCATAAAAGCTGACAGAAATCATGAGATAGAGAATGGAGAAAAAAATTTCTTTAAATATCATTGCATCTATCAATACAAAACAGAATTATTTTAATCAAGCAGATGACGTTCTCATTGTTGTCAATAAATTAAAGTGTCTGCTGAAACCCAAAACCGATAAATTAATGTAGCTTTTGAAGCATTTTTTCCATTTGAAATTCCACTCTTCGGTAAGTCTGATTGCTTTTCAAATATTTTGAATCTGCTACGCAGTGAGAAGAATTCCATATCAAAAATTCAATCAAACATCCTCTACCGTAAACAACTTCACAAGAATAAGAATTTCCATTATTTCAATGTCTAATGAATATCTAAGACTGAATGCATAATACATTGAAATAGTCCGAAATCGGTTCGAGATGTCCATAGGTAAAAGTTTTCCTGTCTTACTAAGAATTTCTTTTAGATTCGAGATAAGAAGTAAGATCAAGAGAAGAAAAATGACACTTTCTATTCTTTGAACTACAACTTGAGCCAAGTGAATAGGTACTTCTCGTACTTCAGCACAAAGATAAATTAAGGATGTCTCATTATATTTTCCTTCAGTCCATTCTACTGTTTTTCGATGTTATAGTTATCCTCGAAATTTCAAAAGGCACGAAAATCGAATTCAACTGAGTTCAATCTTCACCAAAAGGTTACATGGGATAATCAAAAAATTAAAAAGTCTTCTATTGTGCAAGATTCAGCTCGTGTCGAGTCAACAGTAGATTCGCACACACACGCTTCTATAGATTTATCTTCATCTGATAAACTCAGTGAACTTTTGAAAGCCCTACTTGAAATTCACGAAGAAGTAGACGTAACTACTCAACATCGCATCGTACAAGTATCAAACGATATTCACCCCGTACTTGCAACTATTCGTGAAGAAACTAAACAAAAACAACAACGCTTATTGGACTATGCGAAACAGCGTCGAATAGAGCAAGAAAAAATTTATCAACAGAAACTACAAGCATATATTATTAAGTTAGATAAAAATAAAGCAAAAGAATTAGATAAATTACAAACAGAATTACAAAAATGTCGAGAAAATATTCTACGGAAATCACAAGAGAAAATTATTATGCTTAATCAACAAGCAAAAAGTATGAAAGCGAAAATTGTCACTGAAGAACTAAATCTTGTAGAGAAGAAAATGGATTCTATTACGTCTGAAATAGAACAAATACATACTAGAACGACACTTAAACAATTAGGAAGCGAGATCAACACGACAACTTGTATCGAAACAAATGCGACCGTTGGTACGAGAGCAGTTGATCGATAGAACAATTTTGATCTTAATCGAAATAACTAATTAAAAATTTTGACATCATTCAAAACGACAGTGACAATCGAATTTAAGAACGATGCAACTCAGTTAAATTTCGTGTTGTCTATAAACTAGAACGCATTGCGAATAAATTGATTAGTTTTCTTTTCAATTTTTAATGATAATATTAATAATAATCAGTTATTCTACAAACAGAAACCATTTGATAGACACAATATCTCATGTGACGTAACAGTCGCTTCATGTAAAAACTATGATTGAACTATAAAAGTAGACAAAACGGGTGTGGCGAAAGTTTTGAGACGAATGTTTGCTCATTTTTGATCCACTTGAAAGTATTTTCTAAGAACTAAAAGCTATGGGTGAGGACAAGAATTTTATGCACTTTGTTAATGTGGACTTGGAAATTTTGTCTCAGTTTTTTGTTCAAGCTAGTGAAGCAATCTTTGAAAAGCCATAAAATTTGGTTTGGACGGAACAGATTGGTTGAGATTTTCGTTGAGCATGTTTGTGCATGGTATCTGCTTCAAAATATCTCAGACAAGCTAAAAATCCTCTATCAGGCTCAGAATTTTATGTTCTTCTATAATTAGGACTTAGAAATTTAGCGTCTGTTTTTGTTCTAGGGTACTGAGGGACGTTTTGAGAGATCTGAAAAATTATTTTAAACGGTGAATCCATTGATTTTGTTTACGATGTAAGTTCTTTTTCGAACATGGTAAAAATTATTGGAATCGGTCGTTCTGTAGAACAAACATTTCTCCACAAAATTTGATGCAAAACTAATAAGCTGTCGCTTTCAGACCAATAAACCTATGGGCATTTGTTCAAGAGCTCTTTTCTATGTAAAAGTATGTGTTCTGCTCAAAAAGTTCATTTTTCAAAGAAGAGAGTTTAGCTAAAACGAATATTGAAGCGCCTTATTGAAAGAAAAGAAGAGACCTCAAGTAGCACATTTTATAAGGTAGTTTTTGCTCTAGAACATGATATATCAATAAAGATTCAATCTGTTAATTTCGGATCACAGTGGTGAAAATACAAAAATGTGTAGAAAATGCTTTCGTCAAAACTAATTTTTCGAGGTTTCAAAGGTTAACTCACAAGTCTTGAACTAAAACTCCGAGCAAACTTCTAACTCCATATTCAGAAAGCGCACATAAACCTTGATCATAACCCATAAATTTTGACTCATCTGAAACAATCTCAAGCGAGTCAAAAGTGAAGAAACATTTCGTATCAAAACTTTCTGCCCCACCCGTTCGATAAATTCACTTTTGAACTCTGCAAAACCGGCGTACAATTGATGTTAACTATTATTACAAATAATTCAACAGTACAATTGTTTGTTTACATATTAACTATTATTTCTTTGTCGTCGTCAAATCATTTTTGTTCCGATCTGCTTATGAACTGCCTCAGTATGAGTGATCGTTGATTATCAGACCATCTCGATAATGAACAACACGATAATCAACACAATTGCTCAAGAATTTTCTAACGTATTCGCATTAAAAATTAAACAAATCCATTGGATTCGTTTTATGAATTCCATGTTGTGAAATCTCAAATAAAGTAGAATTATTCATATGAATCTGGAAGTGTCAAACCATAATCGTTGTAATGAAGCTGGATCTATTGATCTTTATCGTATACTGAACGAACATGTCTTCCATGAATTCGATTTATACTAACGTAATCTCTCACTTGGTGCTATGGTTGTGCAAAATAAAATTCCGATTAATTTGACTACAATCGGATTCAGGTCACATATCAAGATTTTTTGAATATAGACGATTGAATATACGATATTCAGAACTGAGCGTTCGTAGTATAAATTTCAAATGATCTATGCAATTTTCAAAATAAACTCTATACTTTTGATAATTTCATGTAATTCTTTGATTCTCTACAATATTTGTTCTATTTATTGAAACTAAATAACGAAAACCGCAGTAATTGATAGCATTGTCACAAGATTACAGAATTGCGTAATAGACAAATAGTTGTCTTTCTCTAGTTCAAATCGTTCACCATCGATAAAATTTTCTAATAACTTGTCGATTGTCTAAATCAACGAAAAAATTCGATTATCAGTGCTGGCTGATCATCGCATACAAAAATGAATGCATTCAGAAGAATCGAATTCCCTTCGAATTGACACTCATCAGTAATTACAATCATTCTACAAGAAAAAACAGCAAAAGTATCTTTCTATTGAACTTGTTTTTGTATTTTAAATCTATCATGGATGTCAACGAATATTCACATTTGTATTGCAACTACAGATATGCTCCACTAAATAGATCCTTCCGGATAAGATGAACCAAATATATTCAAAGTTTAACACTCTCGAAAAGAGAATCCATGGCATCGATCAAAAAGTTTTCGTTGCTCTTATTCAGTGGATATTAAAAACAATGTGCATCGATATTACGAAAATACAACAAGCAATAATCTGAATTCACGCCAACTCTTCAAAGTGTCATCGAAATTTTATATCATCGAATAATCGTGTGTTAAACAATCATCATTCTCGACTTATATCGATTGCAATATTAAAAATATTTATACTATGACAAATGATGATCTATTCAAGTATCTCCATTGTTAATTCATTAGCACATGAGAGAAAAATCAAATTCATGAATACAATCATTGATTCATTTACCGGTTAATCATATGCTGTTTTGCATCAAGTTACAAATGTTCAGTGTTTGTTCTTTTTGTACTCGTGTATGAGTAGCAGCACATTTTTTAAAGGTAAAAATTCAATTATGTTCAAGTCTTTAATTTAAACACGGTCTTCAGTTCTATACATAGACAGTTTCATATCCTTTCAAAATAAATCAGTAACATTTTTAATTAAATACAAGTAAAATATGTGGTCGACATTGACAAATCTCTAGATGCATTCACGAAGAAACAAAATGTTTCTTTCCATTACCAATCATTTGAATACGTGTTCGAGTTATTTGCATATGAAAAGCAGCTCATGAGAACGATCAAATATTTGAAACAAGCAACTAAAATTTAAAACAATTCTACGAAGTCTTCGAATGAATCTTGCTGATCAATGAATGAGGCAGTATAAATGAATTTTAATTTAACATCAGCAACTAAAACTATGGATAGAAAATATAACTTCAATGAATTGAAAATTTTTGATTCACCATTTATTTTCATATAAGAATGAAAAAGATTCGTTAGCGTTCAATTTTCGGTCTTATCATCCATCATTGTTTATGAATAACGGAATGTGATGTTAATAGTTGAACTTGATCCACGACCAGCATTGTTATCATCTTGAATACAATAATAAATCATTTGATTTTGATTCTCTAAATAGAGAAGAAGATATCGACCACGTTGAGTGTTGGTATAGTGAATACATACGAAACACTGACAAATCTTTTTCATTCTTTTATGAAATAAATGGAGAATCAAAAGTTTTTGATTCATGGAAGTTACATTCTCTATCCATAGTTTTAGTTGCTGATGTTAAATTAAATATCATTTGCGTCAAAAGTGCTCCATGTTAAAATATTCGTAGTGAGACAGTGTTTTATCGAGCTCAGGACCTACTAAGAAACGTCATGTGGACAACTCAATTAGTTGTGCTGATCTTTATCGAATATAAAATTCCTCCATTAAAAAGTTTCCTCTAGATAGTAAACCAGATTTAAGTAATGATTTTTTACCTGTTCATATGCGCCGGAAGAATTTTAGTTTGGGTTCCAGTCGATTTCATCCGTGACAGATTTCTAGGCATGTCAATGAAGAGTAGTCAACATCGTATTCGACACGATTTCGTATGAATAGATCTGCTCAAAATATAATATCAGCTGCCAAGACAAAATAAAACCGAAACAAAAATGCAAAAATTGAATCAAGACAGTTCAAGCTTCATGGTTTCGCTGTCTATGTACCCATGGTTAGAGATTCAATCGTTTCATCTGGAAGGTTCTTCTACTGGGCCTCGTTTCATGTTGAATGTGATACTGACGGAAATTGATTTCGAGTACAAAATTGTTTTGAGAATAGCATACGTCTTTACCTTTATTATTCTCATACTATTATAAACCAGCATTGGTGTAGAGGAAAAATATGTCTTTTATAGAATTCTTCGATCAGGGCGAACAGAGATTCAAAATACTCGATTGCTTAAACTTATAATAAATCGTTTTAAGTCCAAAATTTCGCCATCAGCATGCTAAGTTCCTCCTGTATTTTTATGAAGACAACGCTTAAAATCGACTAAACAAGAATTTCAAGTATATGAACTACCTTAAAAGTACTAAGTCATGTCATATGATGCATTCATGTCGCTATGATTATCTTGATTCAGATACATCTGAACTTAATGCGCGTGAAACAAACAAAGCAATGTGCCAGCTTTATAAAAGAAAAGATGTTTGTTACATATAGAATGAAAACGTATCATTCACACACACGCACAACACGTAAACTTTTATATTTCGTTTTTAAATATACACAATAACAAAAAGAAAAACAAAAAAAAGAAGATGAACGTTTATTCATTATGTTCTCATTATAAAAGACCTTGTTTTCGAAGATCATCATATGTGCGTTTATTAACAACATTTCCCAACGAATCTTCAAATTCTTCCTAAAAACGAAAAACAAAACATATTCGTGTGAAATTCTCAACAGCAGACAAATTCGAATCGAACCTCCATTTCTGGTTTCCATCTTTCATCATCTTTATTATTCTTCAATTTATTCCACAATGATAAAGCATCTTCAATTAATGTTATGTTTGCAAAATGTGCTGTATTCGGAATACCTAAACATCGCATTCCATGTGCATGACGCCATTCCTAAATTTGTATAAGAATAGAACTATCAAGAAAAACGATCGCGATGATGCCTTACAGCGAAATGTCGTTGAAATGCTTTCGGTCCACGATACGTATGATTTCCACAAATTTCACAATTGAAATACATATTAAGACCATGTAATTTATAAAGCCAATAAGGAATTGGCTAAGAAAACAGGACATGATCAAAACGTTTGTTTTCATCCAATCGAATGAACTTTAAAACTTACTTTTCCATCCCATCCGAGAGGTAAATTTTTTGGATTATAAATAAGTCCATCTTCTTCAGGGCCCGAATCATCATCTGATATGTCACCGCCACCCATGTCTTCATCATCTTCATTATCTTCGCCAGCTCTCGCTTGTTTACGACGAACATTATCCAATGTTGCCGTACGTTGTTCATTTAGCACATCAACAAGACGATAGATTTGTGCTTCCATTCCTGCGAGTTCTTTATATCGAATTATTTCTTTACTGTGAAAACAGAATTAAACAAAAAACAATATTTTCATTCATCAAAAACAACAAAATACAAACTTTCCACGTTTTGTTTTACTTGCATCTTTCATAAACAATGATGGATCAAGATCTTCGACTAATTTATCTTTTGTTGAAAATAAGCGTTTCGCTCGTTCTTCTAATGTTCTAGAGAAACAAATTATATTTGTGAATTTAATTACTAATGAATAGTGGCCGTCGTCTTTTATTTTTACCCGCCACATTTCATTCCCAGTGCCAATAAAGCAGATTTCAATCGATCAAGACCAACAGACGCCAATTCCTTAGTCATAAAACAAAATATGTACATTCATGCGAATTCGACGTTTCATCAGTAATATTAGAAGAATCAACGAGAGACTCGTGAGAATTACTAGTTCAATTGATCAATCGAAGAGGTTTATTATTATTTTTAATAAAACTAAACAAATTTACAGAGGAATGGAATAATATTTCGAAAATTAGGCTTCGAGAAACTACTCCGGGGTCAGTTTCACTTTCAAAACATCAAATCTACACCCTATGTTGTCGTATCTATTATTTTGATCTGATCCAAAACATCTTATCAGCTATGCTTACAAAGTATTCCGACGTAAACTATCACTAATTATCAACCATTCACGAAAAAAAACGAAAGTTTTAATCATGAGTTCTATTGTTGCAATTTCGTCTATCTCCAGAAACGAATTCGATTGCTTCGTACAGGTAACAACTTCGGATTGATACGAAAAAAAAATCAGAAATAGAAGCTATCCAAAACGTCATTCGGAATACAAAAGAATAAAGATCCACAAGCAAAATCAACGCTGATCAGAACGGGATTCAGTAAATCCTTACATGAGAAATCTTTCCATCTTTTCTTTTTATTGTATAAAATTCTTCGATGCTCGACCGTGATAGTGAAAATCTTTCGTTTTTTAATCACGTCTGACGCTTGCCATTGTGCCTTGCATACATTCTAATGAATGAAATCTTACGGTTTTTTTTCGTGTTATTTTTTTCAAGCAGTACTTTATTGACAGAAGAATCCATTGAAAATCCTACATAAAGAAGAGTCTTAGCGAAGATAGCTCTGTTTTGAGAAAATGTGAGGACGTTTAGCATCGGCTTATCCTAAAACATGAAGGATCGCATGTGTGAGTTCATTTTCTGCTGACTCAACTTGAAACTTGTTTATATTTATGTTCACACACAGCTCTGATGAACAAAGCTGCGATTAAGAGGATCAAGGTTATTTCTATCGGAAATCTCTGTGAGAATCAACATTTTGAATTCAAATTGAGATTAAATTGTAAAATCTATGTTATTAGCTGTATGAATCGATGTTTTTTCAGATCGATCTATCGCTTTTCGAACGATAGTTAGCATGTTAAAACTTGCTCAGAGGTATTAACTTAAGTGATTTCAAATAATCCAACCAACGAAAGAACTAAAGATTAGTTATTCGTAAAAAGAAGCAACATATGAATTGGATTTCTATAGAGAACAGAGGTTAAAATGACTTCAAACAGACGTGATTGATCATTCTATGCAAGAAAAACATCGATAAACTATATTCGGCTGTTTCTGGTAGATTGATTCTTAAGGGATAGAAATGAGAAGTTTGGAACGAACAACAAAAGACCAACGTAAATGCTCGCAGTGTGTTCGAATACAAGTAAACGAATTCGACTTCATAATCATCTCGTTCGTTATACAAGTAATGCTTTGATCAATAAATTTTACTTGCGGGGTTGGACTAGATCAATGCTACACACGGGAATTCACATTCAGACTCATCCTTTTTGTTGGAACTATGTCTGATGTTTACTCACTCACTGCAGTATCATCGAATCAAGTTGAAAAAAGATCTCGGTCAGCTACGATTTATCTCTCCGAATATATTCTAATAGTCAATTATTATCCTCTACATTGAAATCTGTCATACTCAGTCATCAAAACTGCCATCGGCTTGTCTAGACCTCATTCTCTACGGTTGAACTGAATGAAAATCATCAAAAAGAAATAAAATCTTCTTCCTTACCTCCCAAGATGAAAATCCACTTAGATCTAGAGAAGCTCCACCTTTGGCCAAAGCACCACCGGTCTCTTTCTATACAGATAAATAATATTAAAAGCAGGAATCAACGAACAATTGTATTTCTATCTGAATGACTTACTGGCCAACCAGGAAAAATGCCTTGTTCCCATTTCGCTTCAAATTCTTGTTTAACATTAATTAAATCTTTTTCAATATTAACTAATGGTTTACAACGCTTAAGAAAGTCTAATAAATACGGAAATAAATGTTCAAATAAATATTGTCGATATTCAAAATTTTTTCGATCCTTGGGAATTTCATGTAAACGATCGAATTTTTGTAAATACGATAAATAGTCTAGTTTCTAGAAAATATTTATTTGTAAAATATCCGACTGAAATAGATTTCTTTTTCTCACTTCGATCCCTTTAATATTTAAATAAGTTTCAAAGCATTGATGTAAATCAAGAAAACGTCCGTAGCCTTCTTCGTCAGTGAAATTCGCTAATGCTACAGAAATCAAAGAAAAATAATCGACGAATTATATTCTATTGCTCAATATGTGTATATTACCTAGTGGTTCTCCTTCTTCTGTTTCTTGCAATTGCTTCATGAATTGTTCGTATTCTGTCGACATAGGAACAGCGATCTGAATAATATAAAAAACCAAACTAGATTAAGAATTTTTTCTTGATTTTATAAAACAAACTTCTTCAGAAGGATTCTTTGGATAACATTGACGAATATTTTTCAATCGTAAATAAAATTCTGTAAATTCATTCGGACCCGACAATGCTTGAATTTCTTCTTTACGAGATCTATGGCAAAGAGATTTTCAACGTAAAGAAATGAATTGATTTTCTATTTACCCATCTTTATCATCATACGTATGTTTCAAACGACTCGATGTTTCCGTGTAACGCTGTGAAACGAATAGAGAAACAACATCGATGTTTACAAGGCAATTCATAAAAGACTGATGTGACTTACATCAAGTAATAATTTCACCATGTGTTCAGAATTGATTTGATCACGATGCTAAAATAAGAGAATTTCGAATAACAAAAAGATTCCTCTGCCTCCGTCTGTGGAATTCAACGAACTGTGGCTTTTTTACGTAGCATTTCTTTTGTCATCGTATCCATTAATCGTTCACGTTCCTCATGATAACGACGTTGTTGTTCGAGAACGGATTCAATCGACATGATAAATGATTTCAATTAGACAAATAATCTGAAAAAACATGATAAATCATATCGATGGTATTAGTAATTTCTTCATATATTTGATTGTGTAATGAATTCCTATTGATCAATGTTAGAAGCATGAACAAAATAAATCATACATCAAAATGCATTTTTTTTTGACTGTTCATTAAATAGACATGTTCGATTGTCTTAGAAGTATTCTATTGTTCTCTTTTAATCAAAATATTATACTGTGAGATTAAAAAACTTCGAAGCTACTGAAGATGTAACTGTTGAATCAATTCAGAACAAAATACATTCGTTCGCACAGAATCGAATCGATCCTTAAAATGATCTTTTTATCGTGTCACTTGCTGCAAAATGCACCAACTACGGTATAGATACATAAAATATGCCATCTATGTCAAATAGAACATCATCTTAAGACAACTATTGATCCACCAACATTGAAACTACATCGTCTTTCAACTAAAATGACATAAACTATACCGAATTTCATTCTTTTCACTTTCTCTATAGATTCATTTCAACACTTAGACCAATCATTAACATTTCTTCGACGAGTTTTCACAAACAAGATTTTGTATTGATTCTCATGCATGTCTTCTTTTCAAAGTTTAAGAATGTCGAAATTCTTTTTTCAATCCGTCCATAAATCAAAGACTCTTTCTGTTGATATAGATGTCGCTCTTTGCAGAATGTTCTTCACTTTGTTTCTTTTACTTTAGAAACGATTCCACGTATTTTAATATATTATTTTTGTTTTTCTTTTCCATAAATAAAATGATACTAGTAACAACATTATTATTCGACGAATGGTTCTCGTGCCTCTACAACGGTTCTTGCCGATAGAAATGTTGCAATCATCCGATAAAAAAAAACACTTTGTCTTCAAACTGGAAAAAAATTAAATATTCGAATAGGGTACCCTCTATTGATCATGGTGAAGGCTGTCTAACATAAAATCTACGATGTCGTCTAGCCAATAAAAGCTTTCAGAACGAAAAGAGAAAAAAGATTCTTTGTTTGACGTATTTCTTCGTTCTTTCTCTCACACAATACATGCACTCTATTACATATCGAACGAAAAGAACGACCCCACGAAACATCTTAACCACATTTTTTTTGTTATCCTCCGAAATCATTCGTTAGATAATCATAAATCGTAGCCTTTTTTCTTTCCACTCATTCCATCACTGTTTTTGTTCTTCCTCCTATCGAATAGATTATTGATCTAAAATAATGTCGACAGAAGCTGAAACCAAAGGCAAAAAGGTATACAATGTTATATAAGGTGAATATAGCGTCGAGATGATTTCTTGTTTTTAGCGAACACATGATGAAGACGATGAGTCAAATGGAGACGTTGAAACAACGACACCAACTGGTTCAAAAAAGAAGGCAACACCAGTGAAAGCAGCAACGTCAACAACACGAAATAAACAACCAATTAACGATGATGATGAATCACGTGAAGAAACCAATGATGATGATTCAAATAGTGTCGAAGCTGGAGCTGCAACAAGTAATGTTAAAGGTACATCGAAACGAAATGGAAATGCAACGTCTACAGATGCTGCCGCCAGTGGTAATTATTGACTTTCAACAATAATTTTAATAACAAAAACCAGACACATGAACTTTTATTTTAGGTGATCTAGATGACAGTGCAGACTACGAGGACGATGACGAAGAAAATTCTGAAGAAGAAGGTTTGTTACTCGGTCGGAAGCAAAGGAAAGGACGAATAAATTTTTTTGATTTAGACTTTAAAGAACAAGATGACGGCAGTGAAGGTGATAGTGACGAAGGTAAATGAAATTCGATTTAAATAGCTCGGACATATATTCATAGAATCGTTTGTTATTTGTTATACTCTAGGTGGCAGCGATGTAGGAGCTGGCGGTGATGACGACGAATCAAAAGATGTTGTTGATGATGATGAAGATGAAGGTGATGAAGAATCAAGAGAGTAAACATTTCATTATCATCCGTGTGTATATACTTCTATGTATAAACGCACACATTGACTTTCTTTTCTTTTGCGTGTAACGTTCGACGTCTTTCTTTTTATCACTGCTGATGCCTAACTGATCGTAAATCAGTAAAATTCAGTCTCGTAGGTATTAGATAGACGTTTTTTTCCTCTCTGTTTTTTTTTGTTTGTCTACATGATTGTTGTGTAGTTTTCTTTCTTTCTTTCTCTCTCTCTCTTCTTTCTACTCTTGTCTCATTCATATGTGTGTATGTGTTCTTCGTGTATTTTGTACTGTACTTGAAAAATGAGAAAAGAAACATTCGTCTATCTGTCTTGTTGACAAATATACACGAAAGAACTGTGTCAATAATTAATTAATTATTTTCTTGTTGCAATGATTCAATCCATTGAAGATATGTTAGCTTTTGATTTTTTTCAAAAACATATCGAAGACAAGAGTATATCCATTAGATAGCTAATCGTCGATTATTCAATTTTTTTTGCTGTCATATTCAATCATTGATCTGTTTGTTTTGTACAAATGTGAAAGCTACTCGAAGAGATAAATAAAATTCTTTTGGGAAAACTTGAAAAGGAACAAGAGTTTCTGTACAATAATTGGTTGGGAATATGTTTCAACATAATTCTATATTAGTTATCGCATTCTTTTACTGATAGATTGTATTACTATTGGAAATTTTTATTGATTTAAACTCTAGAAGATATCTATTTATGATAACAGTAACAACCATCTATCGAAATCTTTTCTAATAAGATAATCAAATTATCCGTTGTAGGTTCTTGGCTTGGAGAATTGTATTGTGTATTCAAATTGTCGTTCGGATTGATATCTATGTTTCTAGATTGATTGATGCACTACACGAGATGCATTGCCATTGATAAATTATCTATTGAAATTAAGTTTGCCTTTGATCTGCTTTAATGTACATTTAACAGAATTTCATGAGGAAAATTTTACATATCAGTTGAATCGAACGAAAGAATTTCAATGTCAATGTTGAGAATAGTTTTCCCCTCAATCATAAAAAAATGTCATTCTAACCTTCCGTACAATATCATATGATTTCAAAACACTGGTCACAATAGGTGATGAAATTTGTAACTTTCGATAAGTTTTCTTTTTGCACGTTACTGCATATTGTTGATGAATATATTGATCAACAAGTCATGTTTCTGCAATAAATATATTGAAACTCTTATTATTCGGAAGAACCACAGACATCATTGTTTGATGTTTTGTGAAGCACACGACCGGAACTTCTCTCACATATGTCTAAGCATATTGAGATGAATCCTAGGAAGTATCCTGAGTACATACAATGTGCGTGGGATATGAGTGTGTACTCAATTATTATCATAATCAAATGGACTTGATGCATGTTCAATAAATACGAATAGTGTTCTGTTCCATAGTATTCATTGACTGCATGACTTTGCTCGTACAATAGAGCATCAGTATAAATTAGTTTCACTTTCTTTTTAAATGAAAACATACGAATCCAAATGTTGAAAGATCATCGTCGGCAGTGTGCAATTTACGATTGTGTTTTGCAGAAAAGAATTTTTTTAATATTCATTGATCGATCATAACATTGTTTTATACAAGATTCGTTTCTAGTTAGTATTTTTTCCTCGGAATCATTTTCCGTATATTTTATGACTGATAGTAGATAACTATAATTAGTATTGTTAATGTGAGTGCCTGATCAACCATGGTATCGACTAAGTAGAAAGATTCGTATTTTTTCTTTATGTTTACTCAATCAAAGAGCTATCTTAATAACAAATGCAGTTAGAGTATGAATAAGTATAATTATTACTCAACAAAACATTATATTCCAGTAATTTCTCATTAGTCGTTCATTAAATTGAAAATACAACATGGTTTAAATATGCATCGAAATTGAAATTCATATTGTAATCTGTATCTTTTCTTTTACATTTTAATTAACATATTTCTTGTTCCACAATGAAATAGAAATGAATGCGACTTGTTTGTTTCATTATTCAACTTTTATGATTGAGGATTTCATGTGTACGCCGCATTCTGATAGTGGAAAAAATATGTTGAACACGTTTCCCGTCGAACACTAATTGACTGGTTTCGTAATCTAGTGCAAATAAATTTAAAAAGGATAGAAATTAAATGAAAAAAAATTCTACACGAAACTATTTAATATTTGACTTCATGAAATTCTCATGGATAAATATAAGAGAGAAAATCAAACTTTGAAATAACATTCATCTGCTATTTTCCGTCTATTCAGTGTGTCTGTAATCAGTAGAAAAACGTCAACGACTGTAAAGTATTCTCGAAGATAAATTAAGCTCCAATTTTTTGAATGAATATCTACTTTATTATGTTCTTAGAATAATAAGCTACCATATTCTACTAGAATTGAAAAACATCGATGTATATCGAAATGAAGAATAGATTGTTGCACGTAACTGTTTATGTTAACGGATTATTTCGTAGATTAAAATCGATTTATCGCTTCGTTAGTTTCATTTTGTAAGTGTTATTGTTTGTTGTGTAATAGATAGAAAATTAAAGTTATCAGTGATATGTTCCATTGTTGATGATAATAGAACGTGCAAACAAAAGGTCAACAACTGTAGATTGATTGTTGTATCATCGAAAACTGCATTACGATGATTAATCTATTTTTTAATTTACAATTAACTAATAGAAAGTGTTCGTGAATAGCTCGTTGACAACTTACATGTGTAACAAGTGTCCATATAATAATTTATTTGTTGTTAAGGGCGGTCTTAATTCTTTCATCTCACATTCTCAATTACAATGCTACCATGGGCATTGTTCATCTATCGTATTTCCTGCACGTTGCTTCCTATTGATCTTTTCATGTCTTTGTTGTTCTCTTTTTGATCTCTTGAAGAAATTTCACTCCAACTAATGTCTCATCATTATCTCAATCAAGCACACAAAGGGAACCTCACACTTAAGAGAACAACATTGAATTAAAATCGGTTATGATAAAACATTCTTATTGACATGTTCTCGAACTTTTCTTTTGTTTCTGTTTTCTTCACAAATCGACTTATAAGTACCGGTCGTAGTAACTAGTTTTCATCCGGATATGTTGATTAGAACATTTCTATTAAACGACTATTGCCGCAAAGACATCTATACATTGCATCACTTTCTTCAGAAGTTCAATTATATTAGCGCGATGAGTTGCAGTCATCGTAATCAATTGTGCATTTTGTTTAATTACGTGTAGATATTCTAAACTTCGATTTCTTATGAACAGACTGTGAATATGTAACGATATAGTAGAAAATTAGATGTGCTATCAAATACTTTCATATTCATCGATAGATGCCGAGCAGGCACAAGTATGTTTCAATACTATTCTTACCAGTGTGAAATATTATTAAATTTTAAATTAATCGGTAAGAAAAATCCGATCATCCCAATCTACTTGGTACGATGAAAATTCATTATAATCGTGAAACACTTTTAGAAAATAGTTGAGTTGTCACACTGATGGATTTCGAAAGAAATAAAAATCAATACTCGATTATTTTCTTCAATCCAGTATAAGACGACGAGTAAAATGCTCGTCTCGTATTTTTCTTTCTATATTCTAAACTGCATTACCCTTCTATGGTTGTTATAGAATATCAATGGCGAAGTCGTCCAAAAACGAGAACCTGTTTCTGTTTCTAATAGCGTTGAGTATCGTTGGAGAGTATGTTCGATTGTTCATAGATACTTTACGCTTGCTTCACTATTCTTCATTTTTCGTAAAAATGATTTGTTGATCGATAAGTATTTCATTCTTAAGCCATCGGTGCCGAAAGAGTGTTGCGTATATTTTTTCAATATCATATATTGACACAGATCATGACAACAATATATAACATCTCTTAAAAAACAAACCGCACAAGAGTAGGAAAAGATCTTCTGTATCCTATTTTCCATTTCAAATTGTCGATTCAATTATTATCTATGTGCCAGTCTTCAATTCAAGATGGTGTTAATCGCTGTGTGATAAACTTCTAAGAATCATCAATAACTAGATGCCATCGAATCTTGATAATAAAGAAACCGAAGTTTCAGGGAATGTATTTGAGATACTCATCACTCATCTAGAAGTTCATTTGACTGTACTCCATAGAAAGAAGTAACCGGTATCAATTCTGAGTGATGATATTAATTAGAAACAAATCAAACCAGTAGTAATTAGAAGTAAATAAGTACGCGAATATAGTTTGCTCAAAAAATCACTAAATGAACAAACTAAAACCAACGAAATGTTAGCTTTAGGAAGGAAAAGAGATAGGAAACATAATAAATGGACTGTATGCATGGTAGAAGATCAATCGAAAAAGAGATGCAAGAATGGAACTCACTCTCAACACCAAATAAATTAGTATATGCAGAGTGAACAAGCTCAAGTTTGTTAATAGGACTCTTTTCTAACTAGTAAATTCACTATGACCATAAATCAAATAGTTCGTGCCGACGGCATGAACCATCCAATCGAACAGAACCATCAAATTATATTTCCCGTGTATGAATCAATATTTAAGAAGACTTTAACGCCCAAAGCCAAGAGGATATCTTAATGTGATCTATTAGAGAATACGATTGATTTCTTCATTGCCATTTTATTTTTATTCTACATGATGGTTAAGCAAGAAGTAAACAGGTCAAACATAAATTGTAAAACAAAAACACTGAAAAATGTCAGTATCAAAAACCAATATAAACGAAAGAAAAAAGGATTTATTACCAACTGAACAACGTACAATTACAAAAATTTTTAAGTTACGATAATAAACTTTTGGTAACTCTATAGTAATCATTATTTTATTTTATATTTTCATTTTATATTCAATCTTCCGATGAAAGAATTCAATAATTGTTTGATCTCATGTGCTGTAGTTCTTTAACACTAGATTAAACCGATAGAATTCATTTGTGATGAAATGAAAGACACGGCACGTTTGTTGTCTATTTTATTCTTACACTTACGAACATGAAACAAATGTATCATGAAACATCACTTTTCCAGTATTGATTATTTAATCATGACGAGAACTTATTTAATTCATCGTTTCTCTTGTCAACAACGATAATAGAATTCAATATTTTACGATGAATACATATTCGTATATTGACTGACTGTCATAACGGAATAAACTGAATTTGCGTGGGTTTATACTGGATAAGAAATTCTCTTGGTAAACAGTAAGATATCTTTGACTGAAACCAATTTCACTTGCGATGATGTGCTGTGTATTAACCCATAAAAATAGAAGATGTCTATATTTATTTTATTCGTTCAATATATGCTGTTGCGCGCATGTTGTCACTTTCATGATCGTTTTACGGTTATTAATTTAATTTGAGATCTAATTATAAAGTGCTTAAAACAAACTGATTAGTCATTTCAGTAAATTCCAATGCGAAAGATATGCATATGTATGTGAACTACGAACGACTATAAATTGTGTAGAAAAATGAACACTCTAGCCGTCGCGCTTTTCTCTTTTATCTACATTGATAATACTCGCTTCGGAAAGATTAAAGCGTACGTATTAAGAGAGACATTATTCCTAATTTTCTCCAAAATAGTTCAAAGGGTTGACTGGAATCGATCCAAAATTATCTAGATAACACAACAATGATGAAGCATCAATCAAATAGATTAATGCCTATCAATTTTTATGCTAGTTTGACTAACTATTACGTAAACGTAAGTCATATTCGATATGATTCTTTTGAACCAAAATGTTCTCATAATTGAATGGTAGCTTACGTTTGTTTTTTCTTCAGATAAAGATAGGTTTGTTTTTTCTGAAAACAAATCCATAGAACTCTATCCATGCAAAATACTTCATAGAATGCAGATATATTAATAGTGAGAAGTTCAATCGTGCTAACTGATCCCTGCATAGTTTCTCGCGGATGATTGAAATAATCAACACCATCACACTGATACATTATGAATACGATACGGCCTAACATCTATAGATTCTTATTTCAACATATCTTTCTCTTTCATTCGCCTTGATCTCAACTTTCTATACAATGTTATCTATTGGTAAGATTAACGCTATATCCATATGCCCTGTTAGTGCATATACTAAATACTAAATAGAGAAAATATTCAATACAATCAGAGAAAAGGTCAATGGCCCTATCGGTTACTCTTCCTGAACGATTTGGTAATTCATTTTTTTTGTGTTCTAATTTGACACGTCTAAATGTATATCTGCATTCATAATTACTAGTGTAATTATGAATAGAGAATGGCAATTCATTTTTATTTAACAAAAAGAGTTCAAGCAAAACGTCGTATTTCTTTTCCGTTCATTTTCTTGTACGTTGCTGATTGATACACTGATATAGCTGTGTACTTTTCTATTTCTTCACTATGAAATCATACGCCAACGAACACTAGATAACGAAGAATTTCATCCTCATTACTTCCTCCTTTCATGTTCATCATGGCGTTTATTCACTTTTCCTTTTTCTTTTTTTGTTTTCTTCTATTCTAGTTAAAATAAAACAATAAACCCATATCGTGCCTAAATGGATGAAGGTCATTGTTCATGTGTAAATAAACAATAAGCATAACTCGTTCCTGATCGTTTCTTTCTATAGAGAGTCATATTTCTGATTTGTGCGTCTATGTTTCTCTTGTTATTCTCGGCTTATGCGGACAGAACGAATGGTAATTAGTTATTTGACGAATACA
Organism: Rotaria macrura; assembly: GCA_900239685.1. Lineage (NCBI taxonomy): Eukaryota > Metazoa > Rotifera > Eurotatoria > Philodinida > Philodinidae > Rotaria > Rotaria macrura. The sequence continues at coordinate 96,019 of OENT01000206.1, forward strand.
ATTGTATGTTGAACTTTTTTGCGTTTGTTATCACTGTAGATTATTGTTTAGTCATTAATGACTAATACATAGTAAATCATCATTTATTCATAACAAGAACAAACAAAGAATTGTTTTCATTATTATTTAATGTTTATATCTATTATAGGATCATGTCTGCGACTGATAATTGGATAAGATTATATCGATGGTGGCAAGAACATTTAAAATCTCATTTTATTTCATCATCATTGTTTAACAATCACGACCGACTGAATCGTCGACCATCGTTGATCCCTTTTCGTTCAACTAGTAATTCGAATTCGAAAAAAATTAAAAAACGAGCTTCATATGGTGGAATCGATGTAATTAAAATGGGTTCGAATGATTTTCGACATGTTCGAGATAGCATTCGTGGTAATGTTCCTCATTCAACACGTATGACAACAACAATCACGTGTGAAGAAAGGTCAGTCTATACAGAAGACAGAAACTCGTATACACACAGTCATGCATTTCTCATTCATATATGTCAACTGAGGAAATGAGTAAATGCATTTGTTTGTTTTTTTTTTTGATGAAGCGAAAGTAGTTTTTCAGAATGTCTAGAGAGAAGATGTCTATCTGTTTATGCTGTGGAAATAAAACAAAAACATGAGCCGACAAAGCTTGCGCGCTTTTCTTGTTATCATGAAAGTCGACTTTGTAGTGAACTATTCACCCCCAGAAAATCTCTATAAGCAGACGGAATTCATTGGAATGATTCATCGATTGAATAGATCAGAAAAATTCATTCGAGAAACCCAACAAACATCCAAGATCATACTAATTAGTATAATAGGATTCCTACTTTTTTTCGAGCGGAAACAAAAAACATAGAAAAACGAGTATTAGATTTTAGAAAAACAAACAAGAATTTTCCGGCATTACGATGATTTTTTTCGATGAGATATTTTTAAACAGAATGCGTCGAAACATTGATCATTTTACTAATCTCATTTTTCTTCTTAATCTGTACACTAGTATTCGCGAGTCGTACGTGAAGATAATAAGATCATATTGGCCTTATCATATGGAATGATCGAAGACAAGTGTTGTCGAAGGTCTCATTAGTTGCGCTAATTATTTAGGCAAGCGAGTGTCCTTGATTATATGTCTAGTCGTATGACTTTTATTTCACTCTACACATGTTAAGATAAATCCTCGTTGTATGCAAGCAATGGCACGTAGCAAGCTGTGTGTTTGATTTACTGTCTAAAGGAAATGACGCAATTGATGATCGAAAGTACATATTGCGTTGATGTGATGGCGAAACGAAAAGAAAAAACCTTGACTTACTGACGCAAACTGATATACATCTTATATTACATGAAGAAAAATCATAACTTTGTATTGTTGTGTGGATCTCTCTACTCCTACCGTAGAGCACAGGAATACGACTAAAGACAAGAGTAGCTAAAGTGAATGACAATAAGTTCTACTATTCTTTTCCACTCTATGATAACATATTGATACTTCGTACAAAACACAACTAGAGAATATTTTTGAAAATAACTAACCCATAACTAATGAGAAAAAAGTGCTTGACTTCAACAAGTCATGCGCATAGAAAACTACAGATGCTTGCCTCTTCTCGATAACATAAACATAAAAACACAATGGATCGATTTTCTTATTATGATGTTGACTATGGTAATCAACATCGACAGTTATTTAGAGCAACCTTGATATTTATAACTTTTATTAATAAACCAAACCAAAACAAAAACTAAATTAGAAATACAAATTCTTATTTGTTTACTACATTACATCGTGTTCATTCGAACCACAAACAAGAATTTGATTTGTATGGAATAATAAATTTTCCGAAGTAATCTGCACATCAATGGGCAATTTGTAAGCGTACCTCATACTTAGCCCTGTAATGAAGATATTCATATGATAGTGCATGATGAATTCATGCTATTTTATGTTTAAATTTTTCTTGCGTTCACTTGTCTCGTGTCTAATGTAAACAATGGATAGGATAAACATATCCGGAGTGCTTTGTTTTGACAATAGAATGTGCTAATTTTACATTGAAGATGATATTGATAAATTGTATTCTATGCTGTAGGCGTTATAAAAAACTGGTTTTTGTTTTCAAGAAGGAACTGAGTATTAATAATAGGGTATTATTCTCTCATCAAGAATGGCCATTATAATAATAATATTATTTGCTTGCGTCAAGTATGATATGCGTGCCTCCTTTTCATTTTATCTATTCCCGATCTTCGAACGGATCTCTTTTCTTGCGTACTAAAACACGTTCTCGTCATTAAGATATAAGAAGATAATAATTTCCTATTATAACTTGTTTATTCCATCGGTACATATTTGTCATCGATTTATGAAAAATTAAGTCGTGATTGATAATTGTTTGTTTTTATCAGTCTGCATTTTTACATGTATTTTGCTTCTCGTTTGAATTATTGATAAAATAAATATTATACTGCCGACCGTGTTTACAGACACAAAGAAACATGATTGTAATGAGAGTATTCACTTGACACAATTAATTCTTAGAAAAATACCGCATAGGTTTTCTTTTTCTCGTTTCCTTTTCTATTTTTTTTAGAAAATAGTATGAAGAATAATGATGATAATATGAGAACTCGATTACCTTCCGAGAAATAGTATAAAAGAGAACGATGTCAATATGAATGTGACATATTTTTATTATCGATATCGACAAATGCTAGATTCAACATAACAACATAGAGTAATAAGGTCAGTTCCTGCGTCTTTCCTTCTTTTTCTTATTTTTGATAGTTAATTCAATTTGTGAATTAATGTAAACATATCGAAGTTTAGCCTCGAAAGACATTTTCTTTCAATTAATCTATTAACCAATACGAATGAGCACTTTTATGTTAATGACTAGATCAACTCTTAAAACATTTTTGAAAAGTATTTCATGTAGAAAGCTCTTCATGACGAGTATGATTCTTGACATCATTCATTCAAGTATTCTTTAAAGAATTTCTGCATCAATTGCATGATTACTGCGAGTCATTGCTTTGCTCTTCTGCTTGGTAATGCAGTCTTATTACTATTTTCAAACGTTGAGTTAATACTAAGAGTGAAATAGAAGAAAAAAGTTCATATATATTATGACGAGTATTTCAAGTTTGTTGAACGCGTCCGTTGATGATCATTTTAAGGCATTATTCTTTTTAGTTTTCCTATCTACGTCGTAGACTTGTCGTGCATGTACGTACATTTATGTATATAGATGAGGGACATTATTTATATGTTTTCTTGATATGCATTAGAAAAACAATCTGGTCATCATGACCTTCGTAGGTATTGTTATCTAAAATATGTACTCATATTATTGGCAAAATTCATCTGGAATCTTCTAGACTATCGTGATTGAATACAATGCAAAGGAAAACTATGATGTTATTCAATGAAATGATTAATATCGTATCGAAAAACGTGGATAACTTACTAGTATTAGTAGGTTAATCATGTTTTGATGAGAAGCAGATATAGACATCAAACATGTTTTAGAAAATTTCATTAGAATAGTACATATTTAATATTCGATCAGTAGATAATGAATAGATAATTAGTCGATGATTACCGATGATTCATATTTCAGTAAAGAATGTATATACGATTACTAGTCGATTCATTCATGTAGAAATGTGTTCGAGTGACGTAATGGTTGAGATTTGTTGAGGATGATGTTGCTTACTTAACTAACAGCTTATCTTTCTTTTCTTATTAATTCAACTTGAATAAACACAGAAAAAAAAAGTTCTTTGACCATGAACATTTTTTTTTCTCATCTTCTTATTTCATTTATTCAGACAACAAATTCAAAAATCAACAACGTCTAACATATCATCGGAAGCAATTACATCTAATGAAAATAAATTAACACCTTTGAAATTAAAAACGATGAATAAAAAACGTAATAATAGATCGCGACGTTTCTCATTAGCTAAATTCGAATTATCAAATGTCGACTCCAATGAAGCAACAGGTTTCGAAAAAACAATTTTCTTTCAAGTCTAACGGCTATGCATTTCTTTCTTTTAAAATTCTTTTTTAAGATGGACAAAATTCAACAGCTCCATCGGCGAGTCTTAATCTTATTCAAAAGTTACTCTTCCGACAAATTAATCCTAAAACTCGACCATGTTCTATAGGAGTTCCTGTAGGCAACTTTATTTTAACATATCCGTTATTATTACTTTTTTTATTATTGCGTTCATTTATTTTCAGTCAGACGATAATATGTCGACAACAAAAGCACTGAATGGAACACCTACGTAAGAAAATAAAAACAGATTTTCTGAATAATCTAAAAATTGACTCTAAAAGATTAATTATTTTCACAAATGTCATATTTATTGCATTAGACTAGTAAAAACCTTAATGATCTACATATGCTATCATTTACAAATAGAATGGTTTGAAAATGATGAATTCGACATAGGAGAAAAGTTGGTTGATTTTAGACGACGATGAAATTCTCGTTTGACTCATCATATTCGTCCGTTATTCACAATAGTAACGGCTAGAAATTTTCAATGAGCATAATTTGTTTTTCTTGTCGATTCCGTTTGAGCATACGTAGCAATCAACTCTAGAAAATTAGATGAATACTAAAAAAAGCTCAAGAAATGAGTATTCCAGTTTCTTTTTCTCATCGATTCCTTTACGAAGAGAAGTCAATTGGGTCTTCTATCAAGTATCTTTTCAAAACTTCTGTCTATAGTTTGAGAGCGTACTCAAATTAATTCATGAAAAACTAAATGGTACTAAATATTCTTCGTCTATCATATGTAAACAAATGTCGACGCCTTGAAGATTGTTACATACTAGAAAGGAATGTTCAACTGAGGATTTGCGTTTTGTTGAAATTCTGAGGAATTTCTCAATATTTCTAGTTATCAGTGTTACATATGAGAATGCTTTTAGTCAACTATATTTAAATTTTATTTTCAAATTTCTCCGATCAAGAAAGATGATCTTCGCTTCGAAATTCATAAGCAAAAACTCTGATTATCTATCTTATACGGAGATAAACGTCGAGCAGCGAACGATGCTTACATTTGTTTCATAGTTGTTAAAATTTTTATTAAGCCGAACACGCTTTAACAAGATGCTAATCTAACCATGACCCCCGTCGGTACTCTGATCTTTGATCTATGAAATAAGAACCTGTTTATGATCACATTACTTTCAAGCGAAAAAGTTGTTGTTGTTTTGTTGAAAGAACCCGATAACTAATAGATAGAACGCAGAGTCGTTCAGAAACAAACGATAAATATCAATCGAATTAGACTCAATTTTACCATTGTACCATTGCTAGAGACGTCTAAATGAACACTTCACATAATGTCAATGGCTAGTCAAGTTATTCTTCGAAATCATTCAACATAGATAATGATTTGTTCGATGAGTACTAATCTAATAGAATATGATCCTTGTCAGAACACATGACATCTTATATATTCTGAATTTACAGTTCTCTCCCATCGGATGTTATTACCGATCTTCGTAAATGAATATTAACGAACTGATAATACTCATGTTGAACTTTAATGCATTCTGTAAGATGCTTTGTCTTCTAATTCATAGTCTCCGAGCTGCTAGTCCAACATCTTCAAAACTATCTTGGAATAGTTCATCGCCTGGCTCTGTTTCAAAATACAACGTTCATCGGCAAGACGAACAATTTCAATCGTCACCGTCTAATAAAATAATATCGAAAAGTCATCAATCCGAATTGAATTCATATTTATCGAAACGTCGTAATACAACTGGAAGTATATCGTTCAATAAAATTGTTGATACTAAAAATAATCTAAATGGCAACACATTGAAGTTAGTAACAGCCGTTAATGCGTCCAATAGTGCAAATACTAAACTATCAATTGAAAGTAAAACGATTCCTTTTACTTTTGAGTTTGAAATTAATTTTCAAATTTTAAAGAGGATATTTTTCAAACAGTCGAAGAATCTGATCTAATCACAACAAAGCAATTGATTCAGACAAATGAAAATATTGTTAATTCGTAAGCTGAATTCATCGAATTTTCATATCGAAAATGATTGACACTCAACATTTTCTTTTCTCTTAAATGAAGATATAATGAATTTGATTGGCGTCCATTGGATATTGCTATTATGCTTAATAATATTCTTATGGTACAACTTCTTTTTCATCATGGCGCTGAAGAGAGTTCAAAGCGTATGTTTACTATTTAATACAGTTATTAACATTAGATTTCAGTCGCTATTCATTTATTTTGTTTTGATTTATTTTGTTAAGTTGGATCACAACGATCTCGTTATCAAAGTGTTTGTCAGCAATTATCAATTCTTAGTGAAGCGATTTCTGATGAAATCACGAAAAAATCTTCATCGAATAAATTAGCACCCGATGATAATCAAGTAGGATTTTGGGAATTATTTTATTTTTCGTTCTCCATTCAATGCAATCTTTGGGAATGATCTCTTTTATTTGCCTTTGTTTGAAGTCTAGTTGTTTATATTTGTCCATGGAGCATGTTTCATAGTCGTCAGAAGACTTGACGATAACGAGATGTATCAGAGAGTGATAGGAAGATGTATCGAAATGAACGCAATAAAGTTTGTCTTCAAAGCCATCTTGTTTCAGTCAAAAGAGAATTTAACTCAAAAAAAAAATAAAATCTAGTATTTTTCTCATACATATTATTAATAGCTTGAAAAAACGAATAGTGCTTCGAGAATTCATTTTTTTCCTAATTGACATTTCAATGTTCACGAAAAGAAATTTCGTCAAGTCAAATTACAATAACTGTGTCCCACGATACGCTTTGTGTGTGTCCGTTCAAATCTTAGGCGTTGCATCTTCTTATTTCAGCAGTTTGAAGTTACAGAGGAATGTTGTGTCTACACTGGCAAATGATTATTGTACTTTTTCTTCAAACTACGTATGAAAAATCACCTCTAATACTATCATACAGAGTGCTCTCACGCTCGTTCTTGTACTTCTTACTGAATCGATCTAGGGGTACAACAAATCCAAGGTCATGGAATTTGGGTGCAAATAGATTTGGATTTGTGATTCAGATTTGGTTTGAGTGTAACACGAACACAAAGTCGGACGCACGTTAAATTGAAAACAAATCCCAAGTTCAAATCTAAGCCAAACAAAGCAATATCAACAATCCTCTGATCCAAATTTGAACGAAATCCACATCTAAGTACCAAAGTCGAACCATAGCCCAAATCCAAGTCTAAACCTTAAAGATTTGTTGCACTCCTAAATTGATCGTTGAATGTGTTCATCATTTACATATGCCACGAAGATTATGCTTTAAGTTTGTGAAACATTCGTGAAAAAGAACACAGAATATATTTCATGAGGCGAATTTTGCATAATACAACTTGATTCACCTAATGTTACTCACTTTCTTCGTTTTACTGTGCTTCAACTAAACTTGAGCTTAGATAGAACATTTGTTTTTCTATCGAATGCTGAATTTTTATCTGAGTTACACCCCTCATATTTCCTGAGACTCTCGTAAAGTTTTAAATGCCCTCCAAAATGGTTTTTGCAATTATCAATTTTGAAATCATTTCTCGGTTAATTTTCCCTGTAACTGCTATCTTCTTGAATACTGAAACTTGTTCATTTTTATATAGTTCAATAGAATATTCGTTTTTCTATCAGACTATATACTGTTTGTTTAGCTTAATCTTTATCTTGATAATAAACTTAATGATTTTCTAAGACATTTTCTCGAAAACTTCCTTTTCTGAATCCTCCTTGTTTTTTTTTCGCAATGAGATTTTAGTTATCTAAACATCTACATAGTTTACTCGTTTATTTTTGCCCGCATACAGCGTTGATTTCTCTATCGAATCATCGAAGTTTAGTCTGCTTTTCATTGGTGTAACGAAAAGTGCTAGGTGACTAAAACTTGAAAAATAAAACTTAGGTGTTCTCCTCGAATACAGGAAGATTTTATTCAATACTTTGTTAAAATGTGACTCCCATGGATCTCTTCATTCTGAGACCACTGTCACGACAATCAGATCTCATTTTCAATGAGATATTCTCCTTGTAGCTAAATATCACAATGCAAAACGTTTTTTGAACAGCTTTGAAAACTTGACTGAATTCTCTGGAAATATTAGGAGAAAATCAGATAAAAAATACACTATTCGATAGAGAAATGAATGTTCTATCTAACCATAGAAAAATAAATCACTTCTCAAGTTTTTGTCGAAGTACAGTAAAACGAACGAAAATGAGTAAAAGTAGGTGAATCATGCTGCATGCAATGACTTGAAACATGACAATACGATGTGAAATAATGATGTCTCTTTAGTTGCGTCGTTCATCACCGTTAACTGAAAGACAACATCGTCATCGTCGTATAAGTAAAAATCAACAACAGCAACAACTGAATCAACAACGAATAGCAACACTAACTCAAATGAAAGATAATTATGAGCAAGCAGGTAAAAATTGCAAAGTCACAAGATAAATGCGGAAGTTATTTCATATTTTCTATCGAGTTTTGGAAACATAATTAGATTCGTGACAAATAAAGCTGAAAGGATTTCTTTCGATGAGATAGAAAGAGAAAAAAAAGGAGAGTAGACGATATTCTATGAGTGAACTATAAAATATAACGATCTCAAGTTTTTTCTTTGCATTTGAATAACAAATATTTGTTAAAATAAAAACCTAAAGGAAATGGACGCTGGGAAAAGACTTCGTTCGACTATGGTGATCGTGAAAATTGCAGTTCGATTTTTAATACGAGCTCAAAAGAAAAATTTCGATTTCTATTGTCAACGATGTAAGCAAATGATAATAAAATATGAATTCTATTGAATTGCTTCATGCAGATATTCCGGATGCACCAACTAATGTTCATTTAATGGTAACTGGTTCAGATAATATAACAGTAACATATGACGAACCACTTCGATCGAACGGAGCGATGATTATTAAATATAAAAGTAAAGTTTTTATTGATTCTAAATTAATTTTACTATTGTCACTAGTCATTATTATTTGTAATTAGTCGAATGGAGTACAGATGAAAAATTTAATGATGTATCATTTGATATAATCAAAAATTGCTTTCTTCGAGAATATATTATTCGAAATTTACCTGTCGGACAAAAATGTTATGTTCGAGTATCAGCTGGAAATATGAAAGGTTTCAGTGAAGCCACTATTGCTAATCCACCTTATTGTGTACCATCAAGTATGCCGCATTTTATCATGTCAATAAAGAAATACACATTCGTGTCTTTTACAGGTTGGCGAGAATTTTCTAAAACAGCACGTACAAATATATGGGATTTACGTTTTGAAGAAATTCTAAATAAAATTTTCAGTGAACGAGAAAGCAGTGGAATCGGTCGAACATTGGATGGTATTGGTAGATGCATGGTGTTTTGAAATGTTTAACAAAAATAATTTGTCATTTATTTATGAATAGAATCATTGGATACATCAGTGAGAAAGAATCCTCGACGAAGTTATGGAAATCTACGAAAAAATCTTCGACAATTATTTCAGTTTTATCCTCGATTAGCGAAATCAATAAAACGGTAAAGTTTCTCCTGCGTTTTTGTTTTGTGTCAAGCTAAAACGAATTCTATCACGTTTTGTTTGGTTTGGTTTTCACTAGAGGACTTTATCTAGTATCAGTGATGTTGAACAGTGATCGAATATTAGTCACAACGGAAGATGTTTTACCGATGGTTGAAGTTGATGAAAATTATGGTCATAATTTACTAACCGACTTTCAATGGTTTATGAAATTAACATTCGTATGGGATGATTTGAAAAGTTTAAGACCTGATTTTGAACGATGTTCCAGTGCAACGTCATTTTATTTACGAATGAAACTTGTTCAAGCAGCGATCGAACTTCAAGTAAGAGAGAAAATGAAATAGAAACGTTTGCTTAATTGAATGAGAGTCCAGCTCTGTAGCATCGACACGCTTTCAATCTTGATGTGTCAAGACATTGAAATGAATTCGAAACTTCGATATCTCCGTAATCGAAGCACTCGTAATGACAACCATCGATTATCTAGAATAACAACGTTGTCTAGCTTAGGGAAATCGGTACTTATCTTGTAAGTAGACCGACGTCGATTCATGTATTCTTATGATGATTCTCAACTGTTTCTATTTTTGACAATCATGTGTACCCATCTGTATTTTATTCGTTTTCTTTCCATTCAAAAATGTTGAGACGCTTCTAATACCGCTCATGTGTGAGTACAATCGAGATGAAAAATCATCCCTTAATCCACTATCGTAGTAGAATATGACGAACACAAAAAATATCAATCAAAATAGATTGATGATTTCAGAAGCCATGCTAGCAATGATCTCGAGTATAGCAAAAACAAAACGTCGACATGATATTTTAAGAGAGTATTTTTATTCAGTGTACAGGCAGCGATAAAAACGATTTAAATGAATGAATCAAAGTATTTGAACTTTTTTGTTGATATACCTGCGATATTGTTTGGCAAAGGAATATTTAAGGAACACTTCAATTACATGGATGATGATTTGCCAAAGCCAACGTTTCGATTCACGTATACGATTTTCCATATAAATGTATTTGTTTGTCAAATAAGACTTTGAAGACTTCCTAGAGTAGTAGAATAGTAATCATGAGTTACTTTTACTCCACTTCCTTGTTGACAGGTCGTGACAAATTTTCAACTTTGTAGACTAGATTCATTTCGCATTTGTAGCGTATGAGTCAAATGAAAACAAATACGGAAGAGTTGTGTCCAAGAAAAAAAAAACAAGATACGATCATCTTTTATTTATTAGGAAGAACAGATACGTCGACATTTATTTATTTATTCTATAAGGATTACGCCCACAGGTTTTCCTTGAGTAAGTCAAACTTGCAATTATTAGATAGTACATGCTCATTTATTCTACAACGTTGTTAGATGATGATTTACTCTTTGTGACATAGTGAGGAAACAAGGTTGTTGCTCACCTTTGGAACGACAGATTGAAAGGAGAATGTGCCCAACAGAAAAAATGCACCAAGAAAGAGCGCTGTGAACTTTAATTTAAAAAGCAGGATGCTTACTACTAAGGTACCGGTAATTATGTTCTATAGACTCATCTCGCTTTACACATCTACAGCATCATTCACTTATATGTACTCATTCTTTTCGTTTTGCTGTATCTTGACAATACTCCAGAAGGTTTTCATTTCTATATGATTAGATAGAGTAATGACTATAATATCCAGTTGTTAGGTTTTCTTGTGATTTACGTTTTACTCCAATGAAATAGTAATTTGATCGTTTTGACATAGTTAGATGGGAAATTCCATTCTCTATCAAACTATCCATTTTCACCCCATCTATTTCTCAGCTTCATTGAAATTTGAGTGAATTTCTGATCAATAATTTGATGAAAAAATTTAATCATTTGGTTTTCTCCAACACTTTCTAGTCGTTCGTATAAAGATATCGTTAGATACAACAAAACTGTCTCTATTGATTCATACAATTTTGACTTGATTTAGTTACAAGGTCCCATAGATGAATGCGAAGTAGTGCGAATATAGTATTGAAAATCTAGTTCCATAAAAGTGTTCATATCTGAACAGTGAAATTGAATTTTCTCGTCAAATTCAAAACATTGTCAGTCGATTCTGTGTGTAACTTTAATATTAATGTACCTCTTCAAACTAAAGCAAGTCTTGAAATAAATAGAATGAAAATCATACAGCTGAACAGAGTAGTCGATGTTAATGAAACACTAAGTTAAATTGTTATGATAAATCTTGAAAATAAAACAAATGAATGTTTCACTTCTTTCAAGCTGTTCTCGTTGATAATATGTTCATCATTTTGACATTAGAAAATAGTTTATATGTGAGTTTAAAATTTATTTATTAGATATGACCATTTTAAAAATATCCTATAACTCATTCATTGTTGAAATACTGTTCATGTTTTCCTTATCGATAATTCAATGAAAATGTTTAGACACTGGAAGAGATCAATAATCTTGGTCGTCTGCATCACACATACATTCGAGATCGTGATGGTAACGTTGCATTTATTTTAATAAATGATTTATCTTCCGATGCACGTACAAATATTTGTCCACCGAATTTAAAATGGATGGCCATGACAAAATTTTTCGAAATAATGAAGGAATCTTCGTCAGTAACAAGCAATACTTGTTCTCAACAAATAATTGAAAATCTTCCAGTATGACTGAAATAAAGTCGAGATTTTTCAAAATTTTCATGCGTAAATATTTGCTTTTGAAAAAAAAAACAGGAGATGATCGATTTTTATCGTGCATCAATGCGTCGTCTTGATTCTGGTCTATACGTTGCTTATTTGAAAATCCAAAATAGTGTTGATTCCATACGTGTTCTTGTTAACAAATACATGCCCGGTTCGTTACCGTGCACAAAAATTCGTTCTGTAGCAAATGTTTCAAGGTAAATCCCTTTTCAATCTATGTAATGAACCTCCTTTCTTGTTACAAACGTTTTCTATTTCTAGAGAAGAATGGGAATGGTTACATAAAAGTAATAATGAAAGTTCAACCGATGATGAATCTTCCGACAATTGTCTTGATCTATTTAAAACCCAATTTCGCATTGCAGCTAAAGAACTATTTATTATGTTGGGTAGGAGTTCGACGGGAAGAAAAAGGAAACAAATAAAACTTGTCAATGAAATAAATTTATTTAGATATTCCCGATGCACATTTTTCAAATAGTCGAATATATGATTCACAAGTTGTTGAAATTCGTGATGATCTATCATTAATTATTTTGATGTCGACCGCTGATGAAGTGAACATTCTTTCAAGGCCATCGAATCATTCTCTTACGTCATTTATTTATTTACCTATATACATATTTGAAGTTTGTAAGTATTCAACAAAGGACAATATGAGAACGAAGACAAATTACTACTACATACTGAGAATGTTCTAAGCTTCATCTAAATTTAATTGTTTCCATTAAATTCACAACTTCCAGAAGATTATCAATGATAGTTTAGCATGTAAAGTTACATGGAGAATAGTTCGATTTTGACATGTTGATATATTAGTAGGCTTCTATCTGAAACTAGGATATTAGATAAAGAAACCGGCATTGATCTCCAATAACTACATGTATACACACAAGAAAGTTTGATTCTATTCTTGTGTTGAGAAATAAGATTAACTGTTTTTAATTTACGTATTGTTAAGATTTTATAATCAAGCTATCCTTACAACTATGATTGATCAAACTAAACATAGTCTATTCTAATCTATACTAGTGGGTCTTTCTTAGACTAAACAATATTTGACTTGAAATCTCATTTTTGCTATCATTCATAAGGTTTGTCTATAGATGAATTCGGTCAATCGTACGACTACACAATTTTATATACGGATTAAAATTCAGTACATGTATTAAAATGCGAAAGAAATTCCTACGGATATAAATCTCTTTGGGAGCTTTTTTCCTACTTGTCATCAAGTTCTTATTGTGCTAGAATAACTTTCCATCGATGTTTCATAGATATTGAATAATGTCTATTATATTTAATCTTCATTTTAGTTCAACATCTAAGTAATAATTATCGTTTTATATGTCAATATAGTCGCGTCTCGATCTGTCTGGATTTTGAACTAATCTATGCACAACAAAATCAACGTGAAGCTTTTTCAATCAATGAATTAGATGAAACACGTTGTCGTTTAAATCATTTATTATCATGCCAACAAGATCTTGATGATATATGGCGTTTATCACGTTGGCTCGTTCATGTTATAAATTGTGCAAAAGATAAAACATATTCTGGCATATCATTGAAACCATTTCAATCATCGACGAATTTTATCGAAATAAAACTGGATCGATCACCATGTTCAACGTCATCGTTATATGCTTCTAACTATTTACTAGATAATTTTCTTGATAAGGAACAGGATACAATTGAACTAACATTCTACAGACCCTTACTGACATCAAATACACATATTCCATTTAAATTACGTGTAAATAAAATGACAAAATTAAATGAAATAGCGACAATTATTCTACAACAACAAGAAGATATATTTTTTAAAACGAATTCATTCTTAAATTTTGTTTGGAAGCGTTCGAATCAACGTGAATTCAACCTTGAAGGCAATTTAACAGCGTTTGACATTCAAACTCGTCTCTCTCGTTTTGGCGGAAAAATTCTCTTACTTTTGAACAGTTCATCATCACCGTATTCATCGAGTTTATTTGTACCTACATCAGAAATTATAACGACAAAACCTGGATCAAGTTTAAGTTTAAACATCTAACCAAATATAAACATGTGTTTTCATATTTGAAATGTCAATAAATACTATGTGATATTATGTAAACAGAACAAGTTCGTGTAAGAAATCATGAAGAGCTGTCTGTGAAATTCATTCGTACATAATGCAGTGACAATAAATAGCGTGGCTATTCTGATTTTCATTTGAATAATGTATGGTGGGCGTGACCAAACGTTACAGAGTTTCACTTCTTTGACTTCTACGCCCAATATTTCGACAATGAAACAACATTCATCGATAAAATTTTTAAGAAGGATATAGATATTAGTGGATTCTATTATATTTCCAAAACAAATTGAGTTTGATTGACCAAAGGCATCAAAATTAACAGGCAAAACATCAACTTTTACGGAATTTCAGAAAACAGAAGTTTTGTTTTGAGCGTACCAGTTAAATGTAGCCTAGATCGTCTCAGATTAATTTTCAAACGACCCCTTAATTACCAATTAGAAGATCACAAATGGTGCAATAATAATCGTCATGGACTTTTCCTTTAGCATGTTTCCTATCAGAGAAAACTTCAGAAAAATGACTAGTGCAGAACTTCACATGTGTTTTTGCGCTGCTGTGTAGATACTTTCATGTATCTTTTTCCTGTTACAGAACTAATTACTAAGCTCTGATTTCAACACAAATAGATAGTTCCAAGTTCGATCCACCCAAAAATGACGTATCAAAATCAAATCAAGTTTGCATAATAACACAAAATAAGGACCCAAACCTTTTTTTAAAGGTAAAAAACCTTTGCGCATCGAAGCATGAATGAAAATATGCCATATTTTTAGAGAATTCGATTTTCTATCCGATGGGAGAGTTTTCGGGATTTTCAATTAGAAATACGAAGGCAAAAATATTTATTTAACCTTCCAAAATGTTGTTAACTTAAACTTTCAGTATGGAAGTGTAACTTTAATTTGTTTTCGAGATCAGATTCACAATTAGCGCAAAATGCATTTTCAATCGTTGCTCGAGTGAAAACAAAACAGTCAAATTTTCGAATACGAAGCGGATAGTTAGTTGACCAATGCCCAGATTTAAATAATGCAAAGTTAGAGTAAAATTGTTTTTCTAGTTCATTTACATTTAGTTTGAAAGCGGTTGAAAAATTGATCAGTACTATTTAGTTTTTGTTTTAATTGATTACGGTTTGATTGAAAAAAAACCTCGAGTGAAAAAAAATGTGAATTTTAACTATGAATTCACTCTTTTAATATTGTCTGTCAATTGTCTATTCCAGTTGTTTTGTCACCATTTGGAAACTATTATATTCAGATTCAATGTTACAAAATGAGTAGAAAAATGTTATTTCAATGAATTAAAAGTTGATAGACTGAAAAGAAATTTATACAGTGTAAGTACCCAAACATGCTTGAAAATATATATTTCTAGACAATTTTGTAAGCTTATCTAGGTTTTTGTTAGAAGGGATTAGATACCAGTCTCATATCTTATTAGAATCGCTGGTGTGAGTATGGATGCGGGGTGTGCGTGTCTTCTTGTAAACCGACCCACACCCTAAGCATCGTAATTAGTATAATGTAAAATAAAAGTACATATATTCTTGTCGCTTTCATCATTAGGATCGATATGTCTAACCTTCGTCACAATATACCAGAGATGTCCATCGACATAGAAAAAAGGGAATCATTGGTGACAAACCAAAAAAAAATGACCGTGACCATGGCCAAAGAGCGTTGGTCACTAGTCCATCCAGGATCCAGGAGATGTAAAGTTCTACTACTATTGCAAACATGAAATGATCGATCTAGAAAAACACGCTTGTGAAAAGAGCTGCTTTTATTGTTTAAAATGCTTGATGAAGATTGTAAATCTCGAGACACATTCTAGAAATCGATTGAAAAATTCACTGTGATCCCGATTGCTTTCATTCTGAAACGATATGTACATACAAACAATTTGTTATTCAACTCATCAGATGCTACCCTATCATATCACTATCAAGCTCTACAACGAGTTTCTTCGGATCACTCGTTGATTTTCTTCATTCTAGATGTAATACAAAAAAGACTGAACGATTTCTTATCTCATTCCTTCGAACTGTTTGTGAACTATTTGGAAAGTAAGTCATCCTTCTTTACCGTTAATCGAAAATCGTTGATTGACTTCTAGACAGAAAAATTGCTTCGTCGATCATTGTGATCTACTGAAATATTTTCTTCTTGAACTCATTGAAATCAAAAAACGCCTTGATATTCGTCAACGTTTAAATTCGAACAATACGCTAGTAAATCTTCTCTCAGATGTTTCTCACGATTCTGAAGGACAGAAAGTCAACATCCAAAGTTATTACACCGACGAAGTTGAACAATGTTATTATATCTATTGTTTACATATGGTCTTATTCACTAACTATGTGTGCCCTCTATATTTCGATCTAAGTCATATATAACTCGAAGGAGCATTCACCAACCAACGAACGAACGTATTCGCCTTCTATTTTTCTCCGTAGCGTGATCGTACAATACGCTTTTTTCGAAAATTGATCTATCAGTTACTGAGCATTGTTTGATCTATCGTCTTTGTTCGATTTCACTTGAAAAAAAAATGGATAGATCCCAGGTCGAGGTTTACGTTGTCCGCATACGGTCGTTTATGGTCGTAAACGACATCGTTCACGACCGTATACATGCCATATACGCTCCGTATACGACCGTATTTCATCGTATTACATGGTTCAGTATTACGATCGTATATCTCCGTGACCGTATACGGAGAAATACGGAGGCCGTATATGGAGCATTTACGATCGCAAACGGTCGTGTTTTCATCGTATCTTATCGTATACGATCGGTTTTCATTGTTTATCTCAAGAAGTACCTATATTGTATTACTATGGATAAGTCTTTCTCGTTTATTGAAAAAATATTTATGAAATCGATTTCTTTATTAATCCATCTTTAAAGTTTAAAACAGAAATAGTTTAATACTTTACATAAAAAAGTACAAAATCATACAGATAGAAGTGTACATGATAAAAATTAACTCAACTAAATGAAAAAAAAGCAACGCACATAAAACATAATAAATCACATATACGTAAAACAAAGTGCACGATGTGCACGGAAAAGAGAAAAAATTTAGATAAAACACTATGTAGACGAAAGTGCAACTTACCATTGAACAACTAACTACTCGTCGAAGAGTCAAAAGAAGAACGTTGTTGAAGTTGTTGTCTGCAAAAAACAAGTGGCGCGATGAAATTATAAGTCATCAGTTACTATCACTTTGTTAATCACATTATCTAAAATCAAAAAGAAGAAAAAGCAGAAAGATTTTGTATTCTTATAATTCNTATATACATGTATATTTTTTTCTTTTCTTTCCTTTCCTTTCCTTTCGTTCATCATTTTCTTTCCATTAGCACATCGATGGAGAACACAAACGAAAAGCATATACTTTCGTTCTTTGCATCGAAGGCTTTCCTCTTGTTCTTTTCTCATAATATATCCAAAATGCTTGGGAAGAAGAAAAAAGAAAATCGCTTCGTTCTCCCAGAGTATTACTATTTCGGTACCAATGAATCTTTTAGAATGCATATGTTGGTTGAGCACAAAGCTGCAAAATGAGTCACGATTTAGCATGTTTCTCATATGAGTATTTTTCTATGAAAACATTAGAAAAGTTGATATTTCAAAAAATTAATACACAACCATCATATACGACCGTATACGGTCGTCGTATGACTCCGTATACGGAGTGCTGGATCATTTGTTTTCGCTTCTCCGTATTTTTTCACGGCCTCCGTATATGGAGTCCGTATGTGAACGTTTTCTACCGTATACGAGCATTGTATACGGAATCCATACACGATCTCCGTTTAGCATCGTTTATCTCCGTAAACGATCGTTTACGATCGTGGATGTTGGACCTGGGATACGACCCAACGGTACTTCTTCAGAATAGTCACACCCTAACAATGAAATGACCAATAAATTCTTTTTCCTTTCCTCTCTTCTTTGTTGGAGTGTGACTATTCTGAAGAAATACCCGACCCATCTACCACTAAAAGTACAGCAAAAAATAATCACGTGAGTCACTTCTCGACATTGTAATGTTGCAAGCGGTAGAGGTTTTTCTAGACCGGTACCTATCTGAACCTGTCAGATGGGACCGACCGGTAGACCGACATGAATCATGGTCGAATTTTCTCATCTTATATGAGTTATCGTCAACGTTTTTCATCTTATATGAGTCATATCTAACTTTAAATCACTAGATAAATTACTTAAGACTTCTCTTTCATCCCTAAACAGCCTTCATGCAACATGGTTATCGATACACACTGAAGAATATAGCAAGAAATGTGATCCTATCTTCCTAACTAGCTCCAACAATCGTGAAAACCCTGGCTCTTGACACTCTTTTGGTCTGACGGCAGAGATTTCGATGTCTAAAACGACTTGATAGCTTTTCTGACATACTGACTTTCACTCTCGGCATAATCTGTGATCTACATAATAAAGTTCCCTAAAAGATAACAGCAAAGAATACGCTCTTTTGCTTATTTGGGGACTGGGAGAATGCTATTCTTTGTGAATTATTGATTAGATAGAGTCTATTATTAAAATCTGTTCGAACAATATCAGTTTTAGTTCATTTCATTAAGACTATGGTAGTAAAGACCGAATAATTTGCTATACTCTACTATTACTTGATTGTTCATGAGCGATGAAATTCGTGGGGTTTAATTTCATACACCATTAAATAAAATAGATTCATGCTAACAAGCTCTTGCTCCACTTTGATAGTTGAATGGAAACAGACTTTAATGCTCTAGAGTACAGCTTTGATAGGAGGGTCATTATATAAACATGCAAAGTAGAACTAAATATGTATAATAAAGTTACAATCGCGAACCATGATCCCATTTTGTTTCCATCATGAAATTTAATAAAGAAGTGATTTGTTTAAATATATAAGGTTTATTTTGATGAATATTGACTTAATATAAACAGTATATCCAGATCGAACAAGCACGGTCGTAAACGACCGTATACGGGAAATACAACGATATACGGAGAAAAAAACGATCGTTTATGGTCCTCGTATACAAAATCCATAAACGGTTTCCATTTTCCACTGTATTCCTCCGTATGAGATCGTGTTTGTCCGTATACGACACGGCGATATACGACCGTAATACTGGACCATGTAAAACACTATAACACGCGACCGTATACGGTCGTGTGGGGAGCGTATACAGTCGTTTACAGCCGTATACGAATTCCGTAATCGTCAACCTAGGTACCTCATGCGTTTTCGTAGAAACCGTTATGGATGCCAATAAAATTAGCGTGATGTGCAAAACGTACACTTTTATGATTTCAAAAAATCGAGATAAAATAAGCAAAAACAAATACAAAAAAATCTAGACTAGTCGATAAGGAATCCTAGACCGACAGTTTACCGTTACTGGTTGCAGCACTGCGACATTAATGTTTTTTCGCAAACATGTGATCATTTCTGTCTTGTAGAATGCCAAGTCGAAACTTATCTCGACATAACATCAACCTCGACAATAAGACTTATGATGAAATCTCGAAGAATTTTGATGAATGTTCAACCACGATACCATTGCATCATAATTATGTTTCACTTGAAATCGATCATAATTATAATGATAATGTGAATTTGATTAGAAATTCTTGGACGCTCCATGCCGGTCTATCCGTCGTCGAAAATATTCTTCTAAAATGTGATTGTGTTGCATATTGGCTGAAAGATCATTTTTTCCACAACACAGCACGCTTTTCACGAAAGAAATGGTGAGTGTTTTCTTTTCTTTCATGCCCTCTCAATAATAATCGTCGGTTTAGCTTTTGACGGACAATAAACAACGAGAAATTCTCACTATATTGCACAATGTTGAGAACTCGCCTGGTATTATCTTCAAGGACAATAGACAAATTCGTCAAGTTCTCCATATAAGAAAATCATCTACAAACAGTGCTTATAGTTTACACACGGCAGGCGAAGAAGCCAACAAACATATAATCATCAATTTACAAGTAAATCTTGCTGCGTAAGTACTAAGCGCTTAATCTGTTTGATCTTTTCTCTCCATAGTTGATTGAACAGGCCGTGAAAGCCACGAAGCAGATGCAATCGGTCTATGCAGCTATGATCGGAGTAAAATATTTACACGAATTCGCTCACCATATTTATTCGAAATATGGACGAGCTCATTTTTTGAATACCTATGGCATTCAATTAAAAGATAGTATTCATACTCCCGATGGTGTCTTACAAGGCGAAAGTGGGAATAGAATTGAAGAACAAATGTTGGGGTTTGTTCTTTCGCACCACGGTCATTCGAACATTGCAATTGATGTGAGTACTTCACTCTAGTTATCAGCGAATGAATTTGTATAACAAAACATGTTGACAACGTAACCAGTTCAAAGCTAAAATTTGGAACTCCCATGTCTCCTTCTGTTTCACTATAGTAACACAACAAATACAGAGCATAACACGTAAAATACGATCATTGTTCTCCCATGATGATAAATTGTGAGAAAGCACCATCATTTTCATTTCTAATTTCCAATCAGAATATTTATTTCTGAACTGACATCCGACCTTTATTTTAATTGTTGCTATTCACTCTTTTTTTTCATTTTTTTCATTATTATCATCGGACTATATTGCAAAAAGGACTGTTTTTCATATTCTCCACGCCTGTAACAGATTTTAACGCATCCTTATAGATCATATTTAAGCCACGAGCAATGCTTTTCATTCTTTTTCCAAAGTATAACTTGATCATTTTTGCAAAGAGTAATTTAGAAAATCTAGTGTCTATTGTCTTTGATTTCTACTGTGTGTAATTCAGTCATAAAACTATTTACTACTGTCTTTACTGCAAACATACATTCGTTGTTAATGCCTGTAATGGCTATAGATATAGTGCTTTCTGGTATTCTTTGTAACAAAAATATGAACGAAATAGCAATCTACTTAGGGTAATCTCTAAACAGTGGATGGTGGATAGTAGATAATGTGCGTAAAGAAAGGGTGTGTGTGGGGGGGGGGGCAAATTTATGTAAAACTTCAATTTAAAACCTACAATCACAATGTTTTTCGAAAACATATTTAAGTTCCACAGAAGCCGTTCAGTTGGTAAACAATACTTGTATATTAGAATTTAAAGAAATTGAAATCAGGGCTCGAAAAACTGCGTCACTATAATACTACATAGAATGTCCGAAAATAGTTGCATTGATTGTCTTTTTCTCCAACCAATCAACATTCGTAGATCACTGAAAAAGAAGCAAACAGACACAAACATGGTATTCAAAATCGATGCAATCATTCGAAAGAAGTTGAATGCATTTAGATCAGTTTTTCTATCGTATGGAAGAGAAGAAGAAAATAGAACTCTGTGGTGCGATTGATTTTAGATCAAAACGTGTCTTGGACATTCGACAATCACCAGTCATCTGCGTGTTATTGGATTACATTTCATCAAAAAGTTGCTCAAGAAAGAAACGTACGAAGGTAACTCTGGTGATTGCTTTGTGTTTCAATTTCTATTGAAGTTTTTGCCTCGTTTCATGCTTCCTTAGTTGTCCAAATGATGCCTGACTTTCTTCATTATTCGCAGCTTGAGTTTTGCTCATTAGAACGATTTTCATTTGCCAATGCAAATGATCTTCAAGCATTCTATTCACACAATGATGATAATCCAGTGCAAACTGCTCCTAATTTGCCATTATCTTTGAGTGACGATG
The DNA here is from genome assembly GCA_900239685.1 of Rotaria macrura. Taxonomy (NCBI): domain Eukaryota; kingdom Metazoa; phylum Rotifera; class Eurotatoria; order Philodinida; family Philodinidae; genus Rotaria; species Rotaria macrura. The sequence continues at coordinate 118,140 of OENT01000206.1, forward strand.
TCATGCAACAAGGCAATGATGATATGATGAAGAAAAACAACAATTGAAAGCGTTCGTGCCTCTGCCGGATAAAATTGTACTCTTATCTACTAATTGGATGTTATTACTCTTGTGGATGATTTTTGTGAAATACTCAGAAATAATGGATATAATTGTATAATAATACAACTGATTTTATGAATTCTAACATATTCTTAGTGAAATAATATCCACATATCGCATAATCAATGAATTTTATTATCCATTAGCGACCATTGAAAAATTACTTGAGCTCAATCGATAAAAATGTATTGAATTTTCACGAAAAATAATTTATTAAACTTCATGAACGGTTTTCACCCTTTCGATGCATCTTAACGGATTATTTTTCATAAAACTTAATGCACGTTAATGCTTTGCTGAAATTGTTCTTTAATGGTCATTGATATATAGAAAAATTCATGGATTAGACGATACTAGGATAATATTCTACTAATTATATATTATAATTGAAGAAATTCATTGTATTATCATGTAATTATATTTACCCATTATAATGTCCATTATTTCCAACTATTGTCTACGTAGGAACGCTTCATCTTTATGTTATTCTTTCTTTAAAATGGGTCGTACGAATTGTAATCAACTGATTTTCTTTTCATCAAGCATTGTATATATTTGTGCTACAATAAAAACGAAAATAAGAGATAAAACAACTCTGAGTACTTTGTTCTAAGAAATTCAATGGGAATTATTTTATCAGATAAAGCAAAGCATACTCCGTCAGATAAATCAAAAAATGTGACACTCCATAGAAATCATTTGAGGAAGAAATCTAAAGTGAAAATCCGGCAAATTTGACGTAGTTCTGAGTATATTTTTTTCTAAATATTTTTCATAACAGATTAATTGACTGGAGGGACTCTTACTTGAGGGATGTTTTCATCTCATTATGATACATATACCATATTAACTATGGGGATGGCATGTGGGATGGTTGTTTTCTTTACCCAGTTCGTTCTTTCTGAACCCCAGATCCCACCGGAAATGGGCTATTTGCCAGCGTTTTACTGCCGATTCCGATGTATTTCCGACCGGAAAAACGCCGGAGCATGGATGCAGTATTCCGGACACATATCTTCGTACCCGAACCTGGGAATGCCGGAGCCTTCCGAGAACCGGAAATGTCATGGGAATATAGCTCGAGTCATTGAGGAACCTGCCGGAACTAACCCCAATTCCGCCAGGATCCGACCAGAAAAACAGAATAATCTGATAATGAAGCAATGAGAAAAAGACGGAATCGATCGTTTTCCGTCAAGATTTTTGAAGATTAATTTTTCCTCAAAACTCAGCATCCTCTTGTAAAAGAAGCGCAAATATCAAATCCTTTGAAATGAGAAGTACATATGAAATGCTTAAATCTCTCAAGTAAGAATTTTCTCTGTCAATCAATCGATTATCAAAAATTTTCAGAAAAAATACGTTGAAGTAGGTATGCAGAGAGTTTTCAGTTGTAGGTGACTTTTATTAAAATATAAACTTTGCAATACCCTCATGCGTTCTTCGTTCCAGTCTTCATCAACATGTGCTAAGTAGCCGTTCCTCTTTATTGTTTAATATGTACAATGAATCTTCTTTTAATTATCATATCAGGCTATTTTTGCCGCTACAGCCGAATTGCGGACATTTTTTTCTTCCAATTAAGAAAAAATATCCGCAATGTGGAAACAGGGGGGGGGAGGGGAGACAAAACTAGTCGCAGAATGGAAAATGTCCACAAAACAGAATCAGGGGGAGTGAAGAAAGTGTCCGCATTATGGAAACAAGACAAGATTTATTAGATGAAAAAAGATACAGGAAAACCAGTTATGATAAATATTTGAGCATCTAGCTTTTGGTAGGATCATAGTCAAGATCATCTTTGTCAGTGGTATCGAATAACTTGATGCTCCGATAAAAAGTTGGTCGCAATCTCTTTTGATAACCACTGACATCCAAGAAACCATTTAAATATTCTTCCTTGGCTTGAATTAATATGTTATCAGTTCTAACTGACTTGACTCGTCTGGGGCTTGCTATTCGTTGCGGAGCCTCTCCTTGCTTAACTCGAACCATACTAGATTCTTCTGATTCCTGGACATATATGATGCAAGCTCACAGATAGAATACAGGCTTACAAAATGACCTGGCTCATTCATTCTAAATGGCATGTCACGAATAATATTAGACTAGTTTGAAACAGATGATACTGTTTAATAGAGCTATCTTCATAAATCACGTTAAAATTTCAATTTCGTGTGTTTCCATAATGCGGACACTTTCTTCTCTCCCCTTGATTCTGTTTTGCGGACATTTTCTATTCTGCGACTAGTTTTATCTCTCCCCCCATGTTTCCACATTGCGGACATTTTTTTGCTCCAATTAAGAAAAAATGTCCGCAATCAAGAAGACATGATTTTTGCAAACCTCATGTAATGAAATTCATTTATTTATGAAACATTTTGCAAAATTTTTATCAAAATATAAAAGGCGTTCATCGATTTTGTTCATTTTTCATCGACACTGTGACTGATTTTTATCTGTTCGATTGATTTTAATAATATCGCCAGACTTGTCTCGGTCTACGATACTTATTGTGACTAAAGAACGGTAGCGTTGTTGTTCTAAACGTTGTTTTCATTGCTTTTTCCAAGACATCTGCGAGGTCTTCTGGCAATGGTTGTATCCGTTCAAGAAAATAGGCATTTATTTGTGCACCTAAAATTAATATTAATCCGAAATAGTAAAAGAATGTTATTAGAATAACAGCAAAACCAATAAGACCAAGAAATGTACCCATGAATCTTCGAATATACAAGGGAAATAATACAAGAAATATATCAAGTAACACTGCTGTTATTAACGAGCCAAGCCAAACTTGTTTGAATCGCATCCTCTTATTTGGAACAATAATATAAATTAACAAACAGAATACGAATGAAACTGATATTGATACAGCTATGCCTCCGACGAATATTCCGAATTGTGCACCATTTTGATTCGGTAAAGCATTTATTATAAAAGATGGTATACCACCTGAACAAAATATGATTATAAAGAGAAAGATATACAGAGTAAGCATAAGCATTGACAATAGATTCTTAGCAATAAACGATCGAGATGTAGTGCGATAAATGATTGTAAACACGTCATCGATGGACACAAATAAACTTGATCCATTCCATATTGAAAATACAATACCGATAGCGAGAATCCCACCAGCACCACCGACAAGATTATTTGCGGCTAAATCACTTATCTTAAATAATATGTGATGGTTGTTGAAAGAAAAGTAGAACTTATCATATTTAAATTTTTCAATACCTCTCGAACAGCAGTTTTCGTTACATTATCTTGTACTGAATTGACAATTGCATCAACAATCGTTTGTTTCGCTCCGGAATTATTTTTGAAAACCAATGCAACAATACCCAAAGCTGAGACAGCTATTGGTAAAAGAGCTGTCAAGAAATTATATCCAAGTATAGTAGCAAGATTCAATGACCAATCATTGAGAAACTTTTTAACAAAACCCCATGCAGTACGAGAAGGAGGTGTTTCATAGCCTATACCTATTCTTCGTTTGATGGGGCTCCATATAGAATTGAACATTTGTCTTTTAATTACACGTCAACTGAAGTATTTCTAAAAAATATAACGCATATTTATTATATTGCTTCTCTCACGCAAAGTACAGACAATGACGTCCATCATTAGACATTTCTGAATAGTAAATATTTTATCTACCTACATTATTCGATCTAAAATAGTCGAAATTATTATGATTGAAAGGTAAAGAAGATCTATTTGTTAGATAGTAAATCAAAAATACCATCCCTCTTCATATATAATTATATGCAACCATTTAATATTTAATAATGTTTCTATGATGACTTTATCTCGTGTCGTTATATCTAGTGATGTAGAAAAAATTGATTTGTTAGAATGCATTACAGCAAATGATTTCTTTATGGAATATAATGCCCAACAACTAAGAATAAATGTCACTATGATTAGTCACATGTTCTTTTATTGGCACATGATTTAATGGAATAGAAAGCCAACATCTACTAAATGAACATGATTTGGTGGGAAATATTCATTTAATCAATGATTGGATATCAATATGAGTAAACATAGATAGTGGATCTCAATAAAAATGATTGATTAACTTGGGAGAACACTCGATTCATTTCATTTGCTACTTTGTCGATCATTAGACAGAAGAGCATCACACTCAAATAATCATTTCGTTCTCGAATAATACAGCGTTTTCTTTAATATTGCCGTTTTTTATGAGTCCTTGTAGAAAAAAAACAGTAATGCTTTAATATCACGACCAAAACAAAAACAATACTTGAGAAAATCGATAATATGAATTCATATGTATCGAAATCCACCACAGCTCCATTAGTTTGACATTATATAAACAAGTTTTAAATGTTACGACACAATTCATGTTTGATCCAGTTTTATCATCGATTATTTTTCACGATGATCCCTATTTCAATATCAATGTTACAAACAGCTGAAATGATGTGGTTGAAACAATAAATCTACGTACTGCGCGAGCTAATATGTAACTTTTGTTGCTATACACATCAAAAGTCAAGTAATCTTAAATATGGAAATGCTTTCATCGAGTGTGCGAAGCATACATAAGATGCTTTTGTTATCTTAACATCTTATAGCCATTTGGTGAAAATTGTTTTGAATGATATTTTTAAAGTTGTTCAAATCTTCAACATTTGACAAGTCCATATATATCGTATGATTACACGGAAGAAAGAAATAGAGATACTTGGCCATAGGTAATAATGATAGGAAAAAAAGGGCACAAGGAAAGGCAATCGATGTGTGATGATCATTGAGAGATAGTTTGAAAAACATTATGTTGCATAAGTAAATCTAGAATGAAACGTAGACTAGTGTTATAACACTAAGTAGTAAATTGTCTTATGAAACGTAAGGATACGGATGACTTTGATGTCGTTAGCTATCGAAAATGTAGATTGGTATGCTCAATCAATAGATGACAACTTTCTTTTTCTCTTCAAACTGATGAACAAAAGTAAAAAGTTTATATCCGAAGGAATGAATCCATTGTTTTTTTAAATTTATTCTAACGGCAAATTAAAATCTTTTAACATAAAATTAATCATGTGGTGTTCAAGAATGAACGACGTATCAGTATACATTCGATTATTAGTTTTTGCAAGACTCTGTAAAAAAATATCGATCCAAGATTCTCTTTGTCAAACACACAGTTTGTTAGTACACGTGAATCCGACAGTCAATAATCGAAACTCAAGAGAACACAATACAATTGACAATCGCAATAATCTTCCAGTATATATACACGATCTGTTACATTTGGAATACGGTCGCTATTACTACGAATCATTATTTATTTTCTCAGTATTATTGTCTCCAAAAACGAGAATGACTTTTCTTCGTCCTCACAGAAAAATCATCGATTATTCTCTCTTTCAAGAAACATGATAGTGACGGAGTGTATTCGAAGCTTTTGCTATGATTCATTCATTAGAAATAAATATTTCATCGAAAATTTTTCTCGATTAAGCATAAATCATAGAATTCATTTTTCGGTTTGCTATTGAAGCCTTGATAACACAATAGACAAAGATTCATGTCGAGGACAGATCTAAGATACGACTCAATATTAAACCGAATCAAATCATAGTACAGCCATGGCATTTTCTCTCCTGTATGTACATGTTCTTGTGCACGATATTTTCTACACATTCTTTTGTTTGTCTTAACATATCATTCCTTATGCATACGTTCTGTGTTACATCGCTTTTTTCCATGTATCTTTCATTGAATAAGCCAAAATCTATCACACATATCAAACTTGAATGTTGAATTCAATTACTTAAGGAGTCAAAAGCAGAATTGATCTTGTATATGTGTGTCGTAACTTTTAGTGCGTGGCACCGTCCGAAGAGCCCCCAACCTTTACTTTTATCTCTGGATACAATAAAGTCTATTTGCCTATTATGATTTGATAGTAGCTACTGAAAAGGCCGCATGCCGAGAAGGACGAACAGAATAGGAAGTGTACAGAAACGGAAGTGTAGAAAAGAACATGTAGAGAACGATATGTACGAAGGACGTAAACATCTAAACGGACTAGAAGAGTGCGGACATTGTTTTCATCGTTTCCGACCGAGATGATACACTGTATGGAATCACATAAACACTGATCAGAAATATTATACGATAGAAAAATAAAAGAATCTCAAACGAAACTGCAATTGTATAAAATGATCTTCGTATCAGTTCGGTAATGTATTCTTTTACGATTGAAACAGAACTATCCTTCTTCGCTAAGTTACTTACGGGTAAAATTGTTTTGTTTTGTCTTCTGTCAGTTATTTGATGAAATTCATCTGCTTTTTTTCCCATTATGACATTGACGAATTTGCATTTTGGCAACACCGAAGCCTTTTTTTCTTATTCAGTTCGATGTTGTACTCATTTTTATGCTTCTAGAATATGAATGTGTTTCCAAACAAAATAATAGTGAGTATAAGCTTTCTGTTGACAATCGCAAGACTTACCCTTGGGCGTAGCAAGCAATAGTAGGAAAAAAAAAGTATAGATAAATCATCGAATAGATTTCAAAAGTAGCGAGAAAAGATCTGTAATTACCAGTAGACAGTGCTCAGGTCATTACGGAGTTCTAGTTTCTAATCAGTGAAAATATTGTTAATGTTGCTTTTCAATGAAGCGAAAGATTCTTAACATAGGTGTTAAACAACAGTGCATTCGTATGATTCATCTAGCAGAGTCAACATAGGAAAAAATTATAAAATAATCTGTGTCACTTTCCGTAGCATCTATCATAAATATCATCATTGGAAAAAGAAAATTGACATATTATTAATACATTTGACAATAGAAATGAGGTTAGGCTGCGTGTAGATGTTAATGTGAATCAAATCAATTTTTAGGATAGTAATTCTAAATATCGATATTTTCTTTAAGCAAATCTTTTTCTTTTGTGTGCTTATCAACAATGAAATTAATTTTCTTTCCCAAAATACTTCGATATTGGCTTGTATATATGAATTTGATACGTTGAATAAATTATCACTGAAATATGAAGTTAGGAACTTGTAATAGTCGAAATTGAATTCCTCATGAAAGATAAATTCTCAAATATTTTGACCATTTGAACATCAGTTCTGTGAAATATAAAATTAACGACAGAGTAAGTGAACAACAATGGAAACTATTGAATCCTATCTCTAATCAACTTCGCCGATTCTAGACCCGTTCACTTGTATACTGTTGACAGAATAATCAACAAATCTGTAATATTATTTTCTTTACATTCGAGTTGAATATCAATGTCAATGATTCCATATCTAACACAAACCTTTAACCATCGATGTTTCACAATAAAAGTTTCTTTAATAAAATGAACATGAAAAACATCTTTTTAATACATATATTTCTAGATTCATAAAAAATCCTTGCATATTTCAAGAAAAACATCATGCTTGCCGACGAACTTAATAGCAAAGAATCAAGTGGACTATTGTCAGCAATAGATCGTATGCGTGAAATATTACACAATGAAAAGATAACATTACCAGAAATTGTAGTAGTTGGAGATCAATCTGTTGGCAAATCATCTGTCCTTGAAGCAATATCTGGAATACAGTTGCCTCGTGCACAAAACATTTGTACACGTTGTCCATTAGAATTACGAATGAAATCAACGACCGGCAATGAACGCGCTATTATTCGTAGTAGTCAACGAGCAGAAGAAGAAGCTGAAACTCTGTATAATATGAATGAAATAAGTAGCGCAGTTACACACCTTACACGAGAAATTGCTGGAGAAGGAACAAACGTAAGTTCAACACCGATCTATTTGACAGTGTATAAACGTAATATGCCATACGATTTAACGCTTATCGACCTACCCGGTATCACACGTAATCCTCTTCCTGGTCAACCGAAAGATATTCATGCACAGATTTTGAATCTCATTAATAAATACATAGAACCACCAACGGCTGTAAGCTTATTTATTTTATGTAGGATTACTTTAGAATTTGTGAAATTTGTTCAGGTTGTGTTGCATGTCATTCCAGCTTCTGTTGATTTCGCAACGTCTGAATCGATGAAACTAGCTAAGGAATATGATCCACAATGTTCTCGACAATTGATCGCTGCTACAAAGATTGATAAATATGATAAAGGTATTGCAGAAAAACTGTTAGGGCGAGGACCAGGTGCCATGCAATTAAAGTTAGGCTGTATTGCTGTACTCAATCGAAATCAAGATGAAATCGAACAGAATATTTCATTTGAAGAAATGAAAAAACGCGAAACTGAATTCTTTATCAAACATCACGAAGCATTTCAACACTTACCGGATGAATTGAAAGGCATCGATCAATTAGTTAAGAAATTAGCAATTATTCAACAAGATCGTATTCGTTCAACTCTTCCACAAGTCATTGAAGAATTAAGAAAACAAATTCGAGAAAAAACTCTTGAACTTAAAACTATTCCTATTCCAATAACAACCGAACAAGATTGTTGGATGAAGTTTCAATCGATGATCAATGCCTTTCGAGAAAGTATTCGTGCAAAAGTCAATGGTGATTATGATGTTTCAACAAGAATAAATATGATTAGTGTTAGTGGTCGAGCATCATCAAAACTGCTTGATCCTTTCATATTATCGTCATTTAAAAATGATGAAGTAGCCATCGATTCTCTTCCGGGCGATGATCGTCTTGCTTATCACATTTATAGATTTCAACGAAAGTTTCAAGATGAACTTACGAAAAGTTTCTCTGATTTCTTCTCATCCGATTATTATAAACTCGTCTTGCAAGCTATCGACGATGGTGCTGGTGTGTCATTACCTAATTTTCCTAGTTATCAATTAATCGAACGACTCTTTCATGGAGAACTTCAGCGGTGTCCACGTACTTGCTTCAATTTGATTGAGCGTATTCGTGATTATCTCAAAGAAAGTCTATTGAGAATATTTTATCAAACATTCGATACACAATATGTTCGTCTTGTTGAACGACTTAAAGATGTTATTCTGAAACAAATTGACACGGCTGCTGACCGAGCGACTGAAAGAATTCAAGAAATATTAGATATGGAGTACAGAATCTTTACAATAAATAATTTATATCCCGATAAAGTAAATGAAATGAAAGAACGGCTTAGTAAAAAAGAGAAAGAACAACAAGGTGAAAGTGCACCACCTCCGATTACCATGGCTGCAGTTGTACCACAAGTCGTACAGATTGATTCTACACAGAAACCTGACTTCAAAAAACTTCTCAGACCAATTTCATCTTCGAAATCGGATGCTGTACTTTCGAAAGTTGAAGTTAGTGCTTCGACTATGACGAAATCTGATGAGTCAAATTTAGCTGTGAAACCTGAAATGTTAACATCAGCATTACTTACAACTTCCATGATGATTCCTAGTTCACATAAACTAACATTCAACGAAGCTCTAGCAGCTGTAGATATTCAAATAACATTGGATTCCTATTGTCTAGTAAATGAATTCCTTTACAATCAATTCTTTAAATATTACGAATAATTTTTTCTTCGTATTTAGGTCGTACGAAAACGTATCATTGATACTATTTCTCAAATATGTTATCATCAGTTTATTACCAAATGCACTCTCATTATTGATCAAGCTTTAACAATAGCTTGTCCATCATCGGATTTACTTCGTTTTATGAAAGAGCCTGCTGATCAAACAAGTCGACGAGATAACTTATTACGCACTATTAAGGCATATGAAGATGCACTACAACTCGGTCAAGGTTATTTATGATTAATGTTACTTTCATATATAAGTTAATTGAAATTATCAGAAGTAACCAAATAGAATTTTACTTTCAACACCTTGTTTTTTACATGATGATTATCTTGATTTGAATAACTGTTTCTTTAGAATCAATAAAAAGAAATAAATATGAAAATTTGATAAAAGAATTGTATGCACCAGTTGGGATCGCAACGATACTAATTACTTTCCTGATTTTCGCCGTGATATTTCAATATTCATCTCGTTCAGAACTTTTATCCGTTGCTATGACATGTTTTGTTATTATTCGAACTGCTCGTTTTAACATTCATGAAAATATTTATCCATATAAAAAGTCACCCTAAATTTTTTAAAATTTCCTTCCTTTGTTTTGTGATCAGTTTGAGATTCGATTATTTCGAATCAATTGATTTTTGGAAACAACTGTTTTATTATTATCGATTATCGCAAGTACGTCAGTGGTATTCATATCCTTCAGTATATTCGATCGTGTACGCATGCATAAAATCTTGTACTATTTTATTCTAAAATATTATTTGATTCACTGAATTTTTTCAAAGAAACGGATTTATTCGTGTTTCTAATCAAGCTCTTTTTCTTATCGCTTGTGCTCAGTATAAGCATTTTGCTTTACATGGATAGCATTGTGGTTGACGAATTTGCATCGTTATTGTTGGTTATCGTTTGTATAGTCTAAATAAGCTTGTTGAAGAAACTGGATGTGAATCAAGTTGAAATGAAAATCCCTACAAATCCTCATAACTAAACTCTCCTATGAGCAGTCAACTTTTAATACTATATTTTCCACCATTCGACTGTATGTCTAACTTAAGCGGTACTTTATCAGTCGAATATCTATAATAACACAGTCTCCCAAGTCAAAAAACTTCGTTCGAATACGATGTCATGTTTCTCGATCTAGGTTCACCTTTTTTGAAATCGAAGAAGTTTTCATAGTAAAAATTATTGAAAAAATGCTTGTTCTTTCTACAATGATACATCACAAGAATCATTGGCTCTTAATAATCGAATGGTAAACACCCGGAACATTTTTGCACGAATCGTCCTCTATCCATAAGTAGAGGTGTAAGCCGATAAGGTTAGAACGGCGACGGCTCATATGAAGTTTCGATTTTTTAAGGTTCTCAGCAGTCGGCAATTTAAATTAGTAAGCCATTCATCAGCGCCGGCTATATAACTTGAAATTTATTTTTCATGGCAGCCGAGCAAGCTAATATTTATAAGTCTTTGCATGGGAGCGGTGGTAGCGGCTGAGTTCATATGGAGGATTCTTTTTTGTTGAGCTGTTTCTATTAATATTAATCGTTGTTTACTGCCATTTTAACATAAAATTTATGAAAAAACTATATTTTTTGCTATCATACAATAAAAATATACATAAAGAGTATCAAGGCAAACTCGTATCACAAACTATGCAAATATCAAAACATAAGACTCTGGAATAAAGTACAAAAAGAAAAAAATAATAAAATAGTCTGAGAATAATACGAATATTATTAATACACATTTGCTAGCCTATATAACTAAATGTAGAAGTAAACAAGTGATACTGTGGATCAAAACTAGATGAATATCGATGACTAAAATAGTTTTAGGTTCGTGTAAAGATGTTTAAGTTTTTTGTGTACTCAAATAGTGAGTACACTAGAATCGGTCAGTGTGTCTGGCCGGTCGTTTACTCGATGACTCTTTACAAATATATTTGATTGAGCTGAAATTTTGGGCACAGAATCATCTCATGAATATTTCGGTCGAGTTCGAAGATGAGAAGGATCCGGCAAGGAATGGCTGAGTTATCAAAAAAATTGTTATTTTTCACTAAACAATCCTTGAGCGGGTGTACAGGGATTTTTTTTAAAAATCATTTTTTCTCAGAATTTTCCACAACGTATATAAATCGACTGAGTCATTAACGCTGATTCCGAATCTGATATATGTTTTGAACCGAATCATAGCTTTCTAACAAAACATTGGCTGAGAAAAGGTCTCGAAATGCACAAAAACTGCTTCTAGAAACGAAATTGCCTAGATATGTCTCAGATGACCAGTAGTTTTAGAGTTTCCCAAAAAGGTTAACCAAGATACTTCTTCCGTGCACACATTCTAGAATGACTGATTTGTCTCATTCACTTTTTGAAGTACACATAACTCTCGGACATGAGTCCGAAGTTTTCACATTTTTTACTACTGGAAACACAGAATATCTTCTGCTTTTCGTCTCTTATGTGACAAAATTGTATGACTCTCCAGGTGAACCGATACGGTCCATGGCCGTAAAATGGCCTATTTTACGGATGGCACGATCCATAATTCTGCGCCCCAATATACAGCCGGTAGACGGGGCGTATCGTTTGACCAGGCTGGTTCAAAATTGGAGATGAGAGGAACGGAAAAATTTCCGATCCCATTTGTATAAATATCAGCGGCAGCGTCTCCTAAATACAAGGGCTGTTAGAAAGTATTTTAAATTATCTGGAATCTCATAGCGGCAGCTGAGCCGTACGGCTTACACCTCTATCCGTAAGACAAAAAAAACTGAAAAAGAAAGCGAGATAAATGTTCAAGCTTTCAAGGATTTATATAGTTGAACATATTCGAAATTTCATATAAGTTTATGTAATCTAATTTGATTCAGGTTTCACTCTGTCCAAAAACTCGATCCGAAAGACTGATTTTCAATATTTCTTTTTTTTATCATATAAAACTTTTCCATAATGAATTCATGATCGATAAATATATTTGATTTCAGAAACTATCGGAAGAGCGAAGATTGATCTAGATACAGTTATTTCCAAGGTAGATTTGATCGTATTATTAACAGAAGTCTAGTTCTTCTTCATGTTCTCAAAAACTTCGATCTACACACATTAAACTCAATCAAAGAGCATAGCGAGAAATGTCAATGTTGCCAACAGAATGGGCCAGTTGATCATATTACAAGTTAGCAGGAATTTGATGTAGACGTTCACCTTTTCAATTTATCGACATGTTACTAGAAGATGAAAAAATTGTATTGCTCATCGAATAGCAAACGTCACAGCGGATAAAAGCGTCGAAATAGGGAAAAATTAGTATGGTTTGCTCAAAATTTTCGAATTAAATACTAATTGATCTGGTACACCATTTGAGTACACAAATTCAAGAACTCACGAAGCATTCATATATCCTCTGAAATTCAATATCCGTGTAATTGAATACATTTTTATTCAATCTCTGGATCATTGTCAGTTCTTTCTTTGGGATTCTAGTCAAAATTTTCGGTGATTTTATTTGTAAGCATTGTGATCAATCCTATGTTGCAACTGATTGTTGTTCGATCAGTTGTTGTACGTTCGTAGCTACCTGTTCGTTTTTGAGTTTTACTGTTGTTTAAAAATTATTCTGATGTAGTTTCGAAATGTTTACGAGAGTGCATTCCTTTTACCGATATTTTATTACAATTTTTAAGAAAAAAAAACAATAAGAATCGATAACCGGGACTTATTCATCTTGCATCGTTTCTTGTAATTGTTGTCATCAATTTAATTCATGTCATTAATAACCTTGAACTTTTCTTGGTTGAGGATATTGATTTCGACGAAATAGAGATATCGTTGTTCTCCTAGATATTCTACTAAACGCCTGACTTAAAAAAGTACCTAAGTCTTCTGGCAATGGTTGTATCCGTTCAAGAAAATAGGCATTTATTTGTGCACCTAAAATTAATATTAATCCGAAATAGTAAAAGAATGTTATTAGAATAACAGCAAAACCAATAAGACCAAGAAATGTACCCATGAATCTTCGAATATACAAGGGAAATAATACAAGAAATATATCAAGTAACACTGCTGTTATTAACGAGCCAAGCCAAACATGTTTGAATCGCATCCTCTTATTTGGAACAATAATATAAATTAACAAAAAAAATACGAATGAAACTGATATTGATACAGCTATGCCTCCGACGAATATTCCGAATTGTGCACCATTTTGATTCGGTAAAGCATTTATTACAAAAGATGGTATACCACCTGAACAAAATATGATTATAAAGAGAAAGATAAGCAAAACAAGCATCGCGATTGATATTAGATTTTGAGAAATAAATGAACGAGTTGCCGTACGATAAATGATTGTAAGTACTTCATCAATGGAAACAAATAAGCGAGAGCCACCCCAGATCGAAAAAACAATACCGATAGCGAGAATCCCACCAGCATCACCGGCAAGATTATTTGCAGCTAAATCACTTATCTGAAATAATATGTGATGGTTGTTGAAAGAAAAGTAGAACTTATCATATTTAAATTTTTCAATACCTCTCGAACAGCAGTTTTCGTAACATTATTTTGTACTGAATTGACAATTGCATCAACAATCGTTTGTTTCGCACTAGGATCATATTTATTAACAAGTCCAAATATGCCAAAAGCAGATACAACTATCGGTAAGAGGGCTATTATGAAATTATAAGCCAATATGGCAGCAAGATTCAATGACCAATCATTGAGAAACTTCTTGAGGAAACCTCCTGCAGAACGAGGAGGAAGTGTTTCTTTACCGAAACAATACCCTTGCTTGATTGGTGTCGGTTCAGAGAACATTTTTGTTGTTTGATTATTAGTCTAAAATTTTTCTACACTCTACCGAAAAAATGGCAAATATATTTATATATATATATGTATATTTTGATATTCGTTTCTTTTGCTTTGTACAGAATATTGAGAAAACGGTAATTAAATATTCATAAACGTTAAGGTGTCTTTTTTAGCAATGCTACTGTACGTGAAGTATTCAAAATCGTTCCGCTTGATATATGATAAAGGCCTTCTTTTGGTGTTTCGTCCATTAGACGAACATACTTACAAGATATGTTCTTACACATACAAGATAAACTATTATCAATTTATGTATACAAAATAAAGATTCAAGTAAATAATTGTCTATAAGAAAAGTGTAGAAAACCATGAATAAAATAAACTAATTGATTTATGAATCTAATCAATGTAAAAAGACCAATAGGTAATCATATTTTGTAAAAAACATCAATCTTCTTATTCATACGAATAGACAATGAGTAAACATTGTTATTTTTAAATTTCTAAAAGTAATGCATCAGATTAAATACGCTTTCATGGCTTTTTTCGTGTCAGTTCTGTGATAAATGTATCAAGCTTTTAATGATTAATTGGTTTTGGTATAAATTTTTTATTTTCACTATGAACTGTACAGATATTTAATCAGATTTTGTATTATATGATATTATTCAGCTTTTGATGAAAATATATGACTTTAAAAATCACCATTCACAAATTTTTACTTAATTAGGATTCTAGACTAATAACTCTCTGCAACAGTATTGAACTCAGTGGAACAAAATACCATTCGAATTTTCATTGGCATAAATTGAACAGCGTCTATATTCATTATAGATATATGAAAATGATAGCAAACAGTGAACGAATGTCTGTTTCTTAACGATTACACATAGTATTTTCTATTAAATTGTTTACTAAAAATTTCGTTAATACATGGCAGTATAACGCTCTATGGCTAGTTAATCGAAATTTCATCTTCATTCTCATGTTTACAACATGAGAATGAAGATGAAATTTCGATTGACCTTACTCAGTATTTACATCTCGTTGTTTTGATGTTCTTTTCATGAAGATGCCTTTAGTTCATCATAGATATATAGAACCAAAAACAAATACTAAGATAAGTAATCATGAAATGAGTAAAGGTAGGATAAATGATGTAGCCTAAATTCTGATGAGCCCCTTATGCAAATTTTTTCTTTCATATTTGATAAGTCAAAAAGTCTAATATTTACAATATTGATACAAGATGTCTGAATCTACGCTATAGTAGAACTTGAACTTTATTATTATTATTGCTACAGTGATACAAGCATTATTAGAAATTGAAAGAACCGCTATATTTTCAACATTATTTGAGTATCTTAAAACGTTGTTTATAGTGTAGTATAAAATTTACTAGTCAGATAAACATTTATAAGTCAGATTTTATTGTAAAAAAAAATAAAAGTACATTTATCAATGATTATACGTATATTTACTTTCCATGTTAAACCTCATTTTAGATACTTGAAATCTTTTCTTTTATTGAAGGAGACAATTAACATTCTGTCAAGCAAGATCAGTCAAGTGACGTAATTTGAAGCATTGGATATTCTGAATAAGTTATTTCTTTTAATGTCAAAAGCGAACTTTATCATAGTTTAGAAATAAAAAGATGACTATCGATCAACGCACTCACTCTATCGATGTCATCATTATTACGTCTCACCACATGATTCACTCATGCATTTTCTTGTTTCTGTGGGTTTTTATCAATTGGAAAAAAGTGACTATATATGTAACTTGTTCCTCTTCACGACGCTTTTGAAAAAATAAACAAAACTCAATAGTTATAGATACTAACGTAAAATCGACTTGTGCATCTATCCGTAATCAAATGAATATCATTTTTCTGACTCATAGCCATTTCAATTATTATTCGATTAGTCTTTTGATTTCGGTCATTCTTGCATTTCTGCATCAATAATCAATAGAAAGTTGTAATTTTGACACTGAGACGATCTAGCCATTGACTACATCTATTTTAAATAAATACCATTTTGACTCTTGAGATTTGTGAGAGAAAATAAAATTGCAGAGAAGCATTAGAACATCATATGTATTAACAGTCTGCATTAACATACAATCTTTTTTGTTCGAGATGTAAAGATACTTTTTTGAAATAAGATATTACCGATATCGTCTCATTTCGTTTACACGTCCTTAATTGTTCCGCTTGGTTGACGGAAATTTTTTTCCTATTTCGTCGACAAATATTTTTTCCTACTTTGTCGACAAAGCGGTTAACTGTTAAATTACGGTATATCAAATGGGTAAAATAGTTGTCGACGAAGTAGGAAAAAAATTTCTGTCGGCCAAGCGGGCAATTCCTGTGATTGGGATGAATTGGTCGCCGGACGGGACTGAACGATATTACTGAGTAACTAACTAGAAACGTCTTCATGATCAACAGATGCTTTAATGTCAAATTTTGATAAAACCAGTCTCGATGATGTTCAAACTTGAAAAGTCTTAGTGATCCTCTCCCATCTATCTCAGTCATAGAATGATGTGAAATTCATATTAAAAGATTCTGGTAGTCTAGGTTGAAAAATTGGTTGGCTGTTTTCAATTTCGTTATTGATCTTGCTCGTCAAAGTTTTGCTCAGTATTTGCTGATACGTTGGAAGTAAATCAAATGTTACGAATTCCTTATTGCTCCAAGGATAAAACATTAAAATGCTGAATTGATACTCATACATCAACCACTTGGAGACTTGTTATGCTTAACCATAATACAAGTCTCAGAGTCTTCTATTGAGGTGTGGGGAATTTCTATAAATGCCAATCATTGGAAACAATACTTTCTCACTAGTGTCACATAAACTAGACGATTTCAAGAATCCATCGGGAAACAAGTTGAAATGAATACTTGTTTTTCCATTTTCAGCCTAGGGCTCTTGCAAAAGATACCGTATTATTTAGCATTACTCTTCAGCGAGATTTTTTTCCTCTGATCTCGAAAAGGTGAAGAATCTCTTATGAAATGTTCATATGAATCACTCTGACTTGTTTGACAATATTTCATGTTAATCATCATCTATTTAATACTTTTTATAATAATTTTCATTGTTAATTCTGTATCGACTGAGTATGCTTTCTTCTATTTTATATTGAATATATAAGATTTCAAGATTAAATCAACGATCATGAATAAATCTTTTTTCTTTAATAAGGAAATAGAAATATCTGATTATCTTTGTCTGTTTTTTTTCGAAGAAATGTATCAAACAGAAATATACAAAAACAAAAAAAACAAGAAAAAAAGAAGCATACAGTTCTTTTTGCAAAACAGATAGAACATAATATTTAAATATCCGGAGAAACAATAAAGTTATATTCGTATTTTGGACACACTGTTAGAAAAAGAAGAATTCCTAATCAAGATGTGTTTGTTGTCGATAAACGTGAAGTTTTCAACGATGGTGACGAATGAAATGTATCAATGACTTGCGTACGAAGTTGTTCAACAACATGACAAAATTTAACAGCTGGGCCTAATTTAAATTCAAGTAGATCTTGAACCTTAGGCAAATCATCGAGAAGTAGAAGAGCAGCACCGTCGATTTCCTAATTGTCAATAATAATAAAATAAAGCTATATTGCAGATAACATGAAAAAACGAAATTGCTGTTTTTACTTGTTCTTTAATTGTTTTCAATGCGAATGAACATCCCGATTGATGTAAATAAGAACAAACATCATTCACATTCCATGTGACTGGATTTCGTGGGTCAATTGGTGGAATTGGAATTGTTGATTGAAGAATGGATGGCGTCGATTGTTGAATTTCGATTTTCGGCATCATTAAATTAGAACAAGACGTACTTGTGTCATCGACAATTTGTGGTGAACGTCGTTTTTTCTTATTTTTATTTGATTGAGAACAAGAGTTCGAAAGAATATTCGTTGTTACCAATGGTGATGGAGAACGTTTGTTCCTTCCTGTTCGAGAACGTTTTGTGACTGAAAGAAGAAAAAGATTCGGCTTTAGATAATAAGTCCTCTTTTTTCAATAAGAAAGCCAACCTTGAATGGGAATTTCTACCGATGATGAAGGTTCAGTTTTGATTGTAGTGATATCAATAATTGGTTCTTGTTTAATTGTGTTTGCTGGAATTGGTTTTTGTTTTTTATTTGTTCGTGTAACAGTGTGTGTTCGTGGTTCAATATGAACACGAAAACCACGTGTCTTACGATCACTACCAGGTATGATTGGTGCTACTGATGAAGTATCATTAGATGGAAGTTCTTGTGATTGATCTGTGGGTGACGTTTGTTCAACGACATCGGTAGATATAGCTGCCGGTACTGTTGTTGGTTTTAAATGACATAGTAAAGATTTTTGTCTACGTTGTCGATTCTGAGCAACACGAACTTGAGTACGTTTATGTTTCGAGTGAATTGAAAGAGCTAAGAGATATGAAAGAAGAAAAATTTATTAAGAGTAAAAGCAGTAAAAAAACAGCCATAAGTAAAGTCATCGTAAACAATCTTTTTTTCTTGAAAGACTTACTAGGAACTCGTATCTACATATACTATGTTTTTGCTAGTGTTTTTTTGTTGATACTAACTCTTTTGTATTCTTTTTCTAGGGTCAAGGTTAAATTATGAGACGAATGATAATCGACATGAAAGAAACAATATAAAACAGTCGATTAAGAAGTTTTCTGTCTAATATTCACAACTTGCATATGTTCATAATTCGATGTTTTCCTTCAGAGACAGATATTCATTCGATGAATTTTAATGAGTAATAGAATAATTTTAAATGCTTCAGATACTATTCATGTATTCGTTGTCGACATATCATAATTCTATCGAGTTTTTCGAAGGAGAACTTCGATAAAAATTTCGATGTCAAACTTTTCACATGCCAATTTCTCAATGAAATTAATCGACTGCAAATTGTTCCTTGTCAAAATAGAATATACTCTGCCGTTGAAAATTACATGTTGTGAAAATAAATGTCGAACATAGATGAGGCTTGTAAAAATTGATGAATCATATCAAGAGCTCAGTTGGAATTGAAAATTCGTTATTTCCAGTAATCTAAGAAGTATCATAAGTTTTATTTTCAACGAACCAAACTAGGAGTCTATGTCTATGACACATAAATCAAACCGTTCTTAAATTTCCTATTACTCATGAAATCTGATCACAACAAACCGGTCTCGATTGAAAAGCTATGAAATATCTAAAACAAAGAATTCCATTGATAATAATATTAACCAACGTCTTGTACCTCAATATTCTGCAAGTAGAAATTTTTAGTCAAGTACGAAGCAGCACATAATATTGAGAGAAAGTATAGCAAATGATATCGAATCACATGAATTAGGCCTGCAGGCTTCTCTTTTGTTGAAACAAACTCTGCTAATATCATTTTCATTGATATTTTCTTTCAGAAATCTATCATATGCATTGAGTAAAGATCGTTAAAAAGCATTAAATGAAAGTATCTACTATACGCCCAGCGACGTATCTCGTTAGGATCTATACGGTGATTGATTTACAATTTCATATCAGTACAGGTTATCTAATACAACGGTATGGTTTCACCAAAAAATAAAATGCAAACGACGACAGAAATCAAACTTACCGAAAGTATTAACTAATATATGACATTTATCTGAACAATCTGTTTCATAACGTTTCATACTGATTAAATTTGGACATGCTTCCAACTGTGTACATATATGACGGATATATTGATGAATTAAATAAGGATTTGTTGGCAAGGAAATCGGACGTATTAGTTTTGAGGATCTTTTTGCTGCTTTTATATATTCAGTTTTAAAGTTTGACGTTGGATCACAATTGGATGAATGTTCAAGACGACGTAAAGCGCGTAGAGTATTTGTTGATGTTGATGATGCTGATAGAAGATGGTGGAACATATCCGTGAGAACATTACGATATGGTCCAGGACCGAATTGTGATGGTATACGTGAAAGACGAGATGAACAAAAATGTGGACCAGAAAGACATCGGATATTTACATATAATGTTAATAGGTAGATTTCATTTAGGTATATTCGAGGAATTTTCGGATAATGAGTGACTGATGAGAACATACTAAATAGGAAAATACAAGAATATAGGTTGCTATCAATTACGTATATACGTATTTCAGATGATCAACTTAGAATATAGGGTTCAGTCTGCAAGCTTCATAAAGAAATGTTCGAAAAACAATGTTGAAGCAGAATAAAGGCAAATATCTGAACCTCACAGAAAGAAGAAACCAACCTAAATGTACTAAGCTTTCCAGAATTGACGATTCTGAGAAGCTTGAAAATTGTTTTGAAACGAACAAGAACTCTCCGAATTTTCATTCCATCGGCTCGTCATCTACAAGAACGATAATCATCAAACATATATCCGGCAAGTATTCTAATACAACATGAACGCTTTTAATATAAAATCTTTAGAATACGAAGAGAAAAGACGATGTTTAATTATGTCTGCAAATTGATCTAATAAAACTGTCTTCAACTAGTGAGCAAGACGAGGCACATCCGAGTTTGCATTTCAATCCAAACGAGGTGTGCAGCTATTCGTCGACAATAGTGCCTCTCAGTTGTCATTGGGAAACATGTCAAGCATACATCTGTATTTTACAGATTCCTTCGATACTAGTCAATCTGATGCTGGCTAAAGAATCGACTGGATGTTTTTTTCTTTTAATATTAGTTTAAAGTACAGACTGACGCTTCGTAGAATGAGTAGTTATCTTCGTTTATCAGTTTTTTTGTCTTTCCCTTATCGAATAAAATATATTGGCTTTTGAGTCTTATTCAAGACGTACTGAGCTGGCAGGTTCATTCGTATGAGAATGGATCTATTCTTTTGAATTTTGATGTTCGTGTATTACAATTAATAATTACTTAACGACGGATAGATTCTCCTAAAGTAAGTAACATAATTTCTCGTCAAACTGATCTGACAGTTTAGATTGAAATTACTAGTTCTTCTAAATAAAAGATTTGAACGATGCTATCCTAACTAACGAACTATTCTGATAGATAAAGATGACGATTCGATGAATTGTCGAACTGAATCGTTATTTTGTCTTTCTAAAAAATACACATTGATTTTAAAAAAACCGGTATCTTACTCGTATCGATTTTGTTCGTAAGAATTTATTTCAATTGTATATTCGATTGGTGCTAATAAATCGAATCCATTAAATTTAGCCCATCCAACAGGAAAAACGTCAAGAGAATTAATTGGTAAAACATGATAAAATAGATGATCATCACTAAACAAACTCGTATTATCAATTCTTAACCACATAAGATGATCAACAACATGAATAAGTGTAACAGAAACAACACAATCATTATTATTTAATGTATATACCATTTCCATTTTCATGCCTGCCTCGACACGATTATTTCCATTAGAATTTAACGTTATTAAATTAAAACAACGATCACTTGCTACATCATTCATTGAATTCTTCTCTGTATATACATTCCAATAATCTTCTGGTTGACGAACATTTTTACCTTTCATTAATACAAATCGATGCTCAGCAGCCCAATGTGCCGGAAGAATATAAGGATGTGTTGCGTGTGCAATAAATGACGAGTGATTTTCATTGTCAATAATAACATCAAAATAATATTCATTATGTATACGACCAATTTTGCCAACATAAATATTTTGTGTTGTCGAATCGAACACTTCTAATTTCATACCTTCGGTAAAACGATGTTTACGAAGTTCTTCTTGATCTGTAAAAAAATCTGATGGAAGAAATTGTGTTTTAGATTCTATTAGACACATATCAATAATTGATTGTTTATTAATAGATGATGAATTTAAACATGTTGGAATATCATAAGAATAAATTGAAGAATTTGCTGAAGTCCAACCGATGAAATGAACGCGCCAGTCGAGATAAAATATATGAAGATCAGATGATGAAACATTCGCATCTTCTTCATTCGTCGTATTAGCTACGTATCGTAAATGTAAGCGACCACCTCGATTGTTTATTATTCGAACGAACCATACTGTCCATGGACGATTTATATCTTGTAATTCAAGTAACATACCGCATTTTATTTGTTCAACAGGATTAACACCAATTGTCTACGAAAAAGCGAGAAAAAAGTGTTCAAAAATAAAATTATGTTCACTATTTAATAAAGGATAATCAAATATTCTGTTGATTCGAAATTGTTTAAAATTTCAATGTGGCAGATTCAAACTTCAAACATATCGCTGTATGGCAAGCGATTCGTTTCATCGAGCCTATTATGTTCGCTATAAGTGATATGTTAACTTTTCCCGTATATGTATACACTGTTTCCGAAGCATATCTCATTCTTTATGAAACAGTATTCAAGTAGAAGTGTACAACACATATTTATATTCATGATTGCATATGAGATTTGGGCTTCGTTCGAATGGAAAACGGACATTGAAACGAAACGAAATCTTCACGAGTACTATATACTATCGGTTAGGAACAGTTTCATGTCAAGCGAGCAGCGTATCTAGCAGTTGTATGGCCAAACATTCTTCGCACATATGATATTACTCTAGTACAATAAAGCAGAAGAGTCTGAATACGATCTAGAGACATTTTGATTTAGAAAGAGAAAATATTGGATAGCTGCTCTTGAACACGAGATCTCTAGGAAATTGAAAGTCTTTTGTATTTTTCGTCAAATCTTGATATCAACAGGGCATCAGACAATTTTAAATACGAGATGGTTTGAGCATTGTTTCGTGTATTTAAAAATCTCAAAAAAACGGAAGTATTGCCTCACAATATTTTCAAGCGTAGGTCAATCATCTCTACAAATACCTTGTTAGATTTTAAGGTTTTACGGTGACCACTAGAAATTGAAATTCACAATCATTGAAACACGCTTATGGCATTTTTATAAGAGAATCTTCATACAGAATTTGGAATCTCGCAATAAACCAAGACTAAAGTATGATTCTATATTATGTTTTGTAAAGTATTGTTAACTCTCAAAAACGACTATCTTTGACAAGGTTTCAACAAGTAAGGCAAAATACCCGACCTCTTGTCTTATTATTAATAGCTAAGTCATACACCTTCATCAAAACTTTCTCACAAAGAAAAATTACTAAAGATTTCAGATTATATCTGAATGGGAAAAATAGGTGAAACAATGTCTTGTCGGGAAACGTTAACGATCGCTATCGAAAGGAATCTCCTCGAACTATGGGACTTGTGTCTTGAGCAATCGTTTGCTAAATAGTCCTTCAACATTTATAAGAATCCGTTTGTTTTATTAATACTTGTTTCATTCATTATAGTATTGCATAGAAAAAATAATAGAAGGGAAGAACTTCTCCTTCTAAAGCGTTATTATGACTTATATGAACTTAGTTATATCTCTAATATATATATATATATATCGAATTTCATCTTGATGATAATTAATAGAATACGTCTTTATCTTCTATCATAACTAAATAAACGAGTCTCACGAATCAAAAGTAATGAAAACATACGAATATGTTTATAGTGATTTAAATGAAATGATTCTCTCGATTCTGAAAACACACATAGATATGAAAACTAATGTTTACTTTATCAAATAAATAATCCGATGGTGTTTGCAGTTGTTCGTGTTCTCCCTTATCATTTCCATTATTCGTCGTATTCGAATTTATTGTTGTTTGTTGAATAGCTCTTTTCGTAACAATAGGTGGAGGTAACATTAGTTTACTATTTTCTTTACACCAACCAATGGGATGACAACGTTGTTCGTAAACGTAAGCCCAAAAGTCGTTTGTTGTATCATCTTCTGGTATTCCAACATAATGTAAACGTAGTAAACTATGAGAAACCAATTGTATTTGTGTTAACCAATATAAATCATGTTGTGTATCATAACAATATTCGAGTTTCATATTGATTTCAAAACCTGAATTAATTGATGTTAAATAATGATCGAAAAACTCATCGGAAACTGAACGTTCATTTATGATTGAGAGATATTGAGCCCAACGAAAATTTGACGATGATAAAGATGAATTATTTAAAGATGGTTGCAGTTCATGAATTACAATTCGAGTTGTTGATGAACTGGAAAAAATAGATGTATCTCATTGAATTCAATAAAGAAAAGAAAATGCTCTTATTTTTACTTGTTTCGTCTAATTGAAGTCGAAAGATCAAGTTTTGATCTATATTCATTGGAATTATCTGACTTAACATCTTCTTTTATTGGAATATTTCGATACTGATCAGTTAATGATTGTTCAATATTGAAATTTGTTTGACTTTCAACGATCCTAATATTTTCATTAGTATCAATTGCATCGGTACAGTTACATGAAGAATCATTTGTCCAATTGCTGACACTAATAGTATTTGAATAATTTGTTATTGTTGTTGTTGTTTTTGTTGTTGTTCGTTGACTAAGATCAAGAATTGATGAATTCGAATGAGAAGTATGACAATTTGAATTCATAGTTGTTGACGAATCCATGAATATATTCTAGAGTGTGATTCGTTTTTCAAAATGTGTTTACATAATTATCATCTGGAAAACAATAAGAAAAGAATCAAAGAACATAAGTTGAAAATGGTTTTCGTGTGTTGAAAATAATCAAGGTCATTGTAATGTTGAGATAATTTCTAAGAATCGTATGTCGATCTATTCAACGAAAGAATCAGTTGGATCAAGAATAAATAATAAGAAGTAAAAAGTATCTTTTCCCTATAAAAGCAACTTTGGATGGTAACGAGAAGAGAGACAGAGAGCAAGAGAGCGAGGAGAGACATACGAACAAGAGGAGAGGAACAAGAACGAGAAAATACCTTTATCATTCTCAATTCAATTGTTGACTATTCTATCGACCATTCAGAATACATCTATAATCCTTCCTTGCACATTTCATACATATCAGATGGCGCTGTTTAAGCGAAGAAAAAAAACATTCGTGCGAAAAACTAAGCATTCGTTTCGTTATAGTAGAAACTAACTCAGAAGAAAAAGTATGCTTGATCATAATGAAACTTCTGAAACACATATAACATTACAATCGTCTGTTACTGTTACTCCTATCAAAAATATACGTTACTGTGGTTTTTCTTTCTTTAATATTCAAAAGAGACACATTTATAGATTGATTAATTCATGGATAATATTCAAATCTAAAACTTAAATTCATCAAAGGCTGTTCTCAATTGAATATAACCTCTGCTAAGTTCGACGATCTCCTCGCTGATGCCTACTGCATATTTCTCGAGTAAAAAGTGTGCAAAAGTCTGATTATATGTTGAGATGAAACTGTTTTAGCTTCCCATTGACTCAATGATTAGAGATTGTCACAAAATTAGTATTTCGATCCCATAGTTCGCGTACGTAATCGAGTCAACGCAATTAACTAAAATAAACTAATCATCATGTGTTCTAAACAAATTGACTTCGAAAACCGTGATTTTCTACACATCGAACACTTTCTAAGAGCAATGGCTATCGGGTTGATTATTTTCGAGGCTTGGTACAATCAACGGACATTATTGAAAATTTCTAAATTTTTTTAAATAGATTTTCTCGTACCATGTATCAAGTTAAAATTAAAAAATAAAACGATTATTCTCAAAGAAAAGTTTTCATGCGATGGACATGAAGCGCACATTCTTGAGAAACTTGAACAAAAAAAGAGATTAGAAGGACGAGAAATTAATACGTTCATCATGATACGGCCAATAGCAGAAGCATTGTTTTTTCAAAACTGGGCAAAGTTCTGGAAGGTATAGACAAGCCTCGCACTGACACTACTTTCTTGATTATTTTCTGACTTGTTTAAGGTGTCCTGATTTTTTAAGATCTATCTCCATAGAACCACATATAAGTCATTTTGACGTCTTATGCAACTATATTATATGTTTCCTAAACATTTCATAGAAATATTTATTAATCATTTTCAACAAAAAGAAAGATTGTACTCAACTTTTTATTTATTGTGTCCACTTTTTTTCTTGCAATCAATTATTTCGAATCAATTGACTTTTTTTTTGAAAGCAACAATTTCATCATTAGTGATTATCAATTGCACTTTGCTGATTTTCATGTCATTCGGTTACGGATCATGAGTAGTTGGATTAAATCTTGTATCTTTTATTTTAACATTTCAGTCGATTTACTAAAGTTTTCCTGTAAACGCTTTTATTTGATTATATATAAAAATGGATCTATTATATGTGCGAAGAGCAGGGAAGGTACGAGTGACGGAAGAAAGTCTGATGCAGGGAAATGGTGTGAGTGTCGAAAAGATAGATATAGAATTTTAAAAGTGAGAGAATACGATGCTTTCTTCTTTCTTTTTACGGCTATTTTCCTAATAAAAACCCAATTTTGATAAGAAGAAAATGACAATCCAATCGAAATGGGTACCCCATCCTCAATGCCATATGCCGGAGAAAAAGAAAACACATACATAATGCATTCTTAGAGATAGCGACCGAAAAGGAAATAATAGAACTCGAAAGATGTATTCGAAGACATATAATCGAGTAATTTCAATGAGCTATCATTGATGGACACACTCTTGTGCAGCTTTCATCCTGAATAGTATACTACTTTGATAAAACTTACAATGTCCTGATTTTTATCGGAAATCTTGATTTTTTTCCAAAATGTGTCCTGTCTATTTTCCTGATTTTCAGACATGGGCCGCTGCAACCCCTGCATGCATCACAAAATTAACGATTCTTATATTTCAAACTGTTTTTTACGGTTCGTTAATGTGAATAAACACAACGAAGTTGAACCAAAATCTTTGCTCAATCCCATCTTTTCCTGAGGCTGATATTATTGTGTTTAACTTTTGCTTCTCTTTCGATAATTTGCGTCAACCAAGGAATTCATATATTCCTTTTGTCGAATTTTGCACTACTTATATATTTCAACATGTACTATTAGACTATAATAAAGTAGCTCTACATAAAATCTACCATAGGGGAACAATACTATCTTGTAGAGATTACGGTAGTTCCTTAGTGTTTCCAACTATATTTAAAACTTCTCTTCGTACAATACTCTTAACAGCTATACAGCCATTGACACGAGAACTATACTTCATTATGATATGACTAAATATGATTTATGATGTACAGGCGATCTATTGAATGAAATGACTAAAGGCTTATGATAATATTACAATTGAAAAAAGTTCGATTTTTAATCTCAGGATGTACCACTATAGAAAAGTTTATGAAAAAGATACAAACGCATTCGCTTCCTCAGCTATTTCTATGAAGCTATTTTCTTTCTTTTTAGAAATATTGAACTACGGTGTGATTAAATGAAATATGTCAATTTCAGGCTCCCACGAAGATGTTTTCTTTGTATAACATGAACAACTATACTTATATCCCAATACGAAGAACATCATACGATCCAGATAATGAATCCATGTTTCACAGTCATTGATTACGTGCTTAAAACTTAGCCTAATGAAATGCACGAATGTTGAAATCCGACAGATATAATGTCAATATTACATTATTGCGACGAATGGTTCGGTCTCAAAGTAGGTAACGAAAAGCAGTGTACTATCAATATTTTCTTCATCAACAGATAACTCTCCCTAACATGTTGTTTCTGAAGAGGGCATTCATTTCCTGATGTTATATTTGGAAGCACTGATGAGGAGATCTAGAAATAATAAGTCGGATAGCTATAGAAGCATATCAAGTGAATGATCGTAAACGTGTGACTCTTTCAAATGTTTATATTTATATTCAGATTGACCAGGAGAAAATAGGCATGTCTATTCAATCAGACATGGCTATAATAATAACTACATTAGACTGATGTAACAAACAATATAAGAGAGTTGATTATTTGATACTTAATTGAATGATAAACATTCATCAACGTGAAGAAAGCAAAAAATTAGTCTAGGTGAAATCGTCGAATATATGGCCGGTCCGTTAATTGCATGTTGAACAAACAGGAACTAAGCGAACGAACAATGTTCGCTGAGAAAAAAAAAGTTTATTCAAATCATTGACACTTTCATGATAAAAGTCACTTAAAAGAAAACTATTTCGTTCGCTTTTGATACTTTTATTCTTAGTAGGACAATAAACTGATACTCATTTCTTCAGTTCTGAAAGTTGTTCAGTGGCTAAATAAAACGCTGTACATGCGACGGAAATGACTGTGACCAATACATATTTACGATATAAGTTCTACTTCAATGGTACAGCTCTACTGTGCTCCGGGGAAACGAAGAATATATTCTTATATTAATGAAATAAAACAATGCGAATGAACACAGTAACAAAATGGATAAGTATAAGATATGTACTTGCCCATCATTGAGTACGGAGTGCATTATCCTTTTAGGATGTGTATATAATTACAGTTTTTCTATTAGCTAATGAAAATTATCTTGAGAAGTTTCCCATTTTATCTGGATGTGTGAAGCAGGTTAAACAAGATTCATTTTTCCATGCACCATGCCTTTTCTTTCGAGATAGTCGGTGTAATATAGTCGTCGTAGATGTTTTACAACGAGACACTTTCGACGACGCAACCAGGCCAATTCATCCGATGAAAACACATGAAACGTCAGGCGCAGTAATAACAATCAAAGTTGTGTTACCATTCATAGTCGTAGTCGTAGTAATTATGATCCACATCAGTCGTCAATATTTACGAAAACTTATAAAAATTTGATCAAATGATGATTTGTATAAGTCGAGTGTACTTACATATAGATCTTTATCATTTTTATATAACTATCGCTTTCTACAAGCAGTTATTTTTGTAGTGTTCATGTGTGTTGAAGAATAGCTGTATATCTTTTCTTGTTTAACATATCTTTTATCTATTCCGTGCCCTTCAGAAATCGAGTTCTCTTGTTAGAATTTAAGATAAAATATAGAAATCAGTTGAATGAAATTTAGTACCGTAAGATGCATTTTGCAAAATATGCACTGACTGAATCAATGTGATCATCATGTTTTATTGTGACATCACATAAATAGTTCATCTTACAAAGGTGAAATGAGCCTTGAGACTAATCAGGTTATATTGGCGTTCATACCATAGATGTCCATGGCGGCGCGACCGCTACCGCCGTCGCGTTAGCGACAAAAAATTTTAATAAGACGTCGCGGCGCGGCAGCGGCTGTTTATTTATTTTCATCGTCGCGGTGCGGCGCGGCAGCGGTTAAAAGTTTTGAAAAGAAAATTTCCATTTTTGTATAGAGAAATCATAGACTTGAGATCATTATTCTAACATAATTTGCATCATAGAATTTTTCTCGGTCAGTGTAGTATTATATCTATTTCTTCATTTAAAACAAACACAAGTGTTACTAGTCATACAGTGAATGAAACAATATGCTTTTTTTCATTGATTATACTTTGTTTATATCAATCCAATGTTTGTTTCTTCTAATTACGTCTGCGTTAATGAGTTCTTATAGAGTTGTTTCAGTCTCAGCCTTTGACAAGTTTTACGACCTTAAGGATTTCCTTGTTGGAGTTTCACATTTTACTGTGACATATGACTTAAGGTACCATACTACAAGAGAATTGCAATGTATATAAATAAACACGTTACTAATGGTAGATATGAAAAGTGTGCACTTTGTTTTTCTCGTTAATTGTAAGCAAAGAAAACCGAATTCATTGAATGTTATTAATATTGCTGCTTTCATTATTGACGATAGAAAATGATCAAAAACTGTTAGGTTTTATTAAATTTTGTAACAATTATGATACTTGGGCATAGTATCATATACAGATTAGATTCTATTGAAAAATAAGTGTCGTTTTAGTAAGTTTTATACTAATAACTAGAATAAAAAAGGGATTGAAAATTCTCGAAGTAGATAGAAATTACTTATCCTATGTTTGTATATTTGTATTTTTATGACTATGTATAAGGGAATGTTCAAAGTATTCATTAATTGAAAAGAACCCTAGTGTCAGATACATCAAAAAGAAAATAAATTATCTATTACTGCCAGTAACAAGAGCCTGAACTCAATCCCTTTTTCTTCCCCATCTTTCAACCTTGGCATATTTTGTGATATTGTTTATGCGAGATAACTGGGAGGCAAAAACGAACAGATAATACATATTGACTATGGGAAAAATGAAAACAAAGACAAAGAGAACAGAGGTAGTTACTGTAGACATTTAGAGAAGAACGAATGGTCTTTTTTCACATATTAACTGTTTATGATTGGTGGAATATGCAAACAATTGTTCCCCAAACTAAATTATTATTTGATATACTCTATAGAAACTATAGCTGATTTTTGGCTATCGATATTTCTTTCTATTCTAGGTATAAGAAGATTAAATTCTATCGTTCTTTTAATCTTACATTGAATACATTAATTATTAATATTTTTAAAAATATTTGTTGCCTTACATTTTTTGATTATGAATTGAATAAGTAAAACCTATAGCTGCAGCTTTGATAGATTCACATTTTGTCTCACACTTTAT
This sequence comes from Rotaria macrura, assembly GCA_900239685.1. NCBI lineage: Eukaryota > Metazoa > Rotifera > Eurotatoria > Philodinida > Philodinidae > Rotaria > Rotaria macrura. Next base: position 149,135 of record OENT01000206.1, read on the forward strand.
TACATGGAAATTTTATAATACTTATTTTCTTATTTTGGGGACCAGAACGTTGTTAAGCCTACGTTTTTACATAGCGCCGCGGTAGAATTTTTTCTTAATAAGCCGCGGTGCGGCAGCGGTGCGGTAGCTTTGCTTTTTCATAGTGTCGCGGTGCGGTGGCGGCGCGGTATCAACTTTTGGAAAACCATCGCGGCGCGGTCGCGGCAGACCTTCAACCGCGATGGACATCTATGATTCATACAAACCCATAAGAATACATTGATATAAGGTAAAAAGACGAAGAGCTAGCGTTAAATTTTCTGAAAAAGAAGAAATAAGAAATCTTGTACATTGGGTCTATTGGGCACGCAGGTGAAGTTACTTATCGATTCGAGTAATTTCACCCTCAATTCGCTCAGCATCGTGTTCGAAGTATTCCAATATAGTTGCAAGCAGAACTCGATGTGCTCTGTCTAATGGTGAAATTGGATCTGGCATATCTTCAAGTGTCAAAGAGTAATTTCCATCAAACTCATCATTTCAAGAATTTTCAGACGGTAATTCCACGCTCGATTCGCGCCAGAATTTATTCCAAGTGTCGGAAGTTAGACTTAAGTGGAGCTCAAGGTTGTGCGTTGAAGAGTGATTTTGAATTTCATTCGGCTAAAAGGGGTTTTGCTGATGTTCAGAAATATGGGGAGGGCTATATTTTTCCAGGAGTTCTTGTTGGTTTTAGTTGCTCGAGGTGCAGTTAGCATTGCTTTCAAGGTCACTGATTTGACAGACCTTTGAATGAGTTTTCTGTAAGTTTGTGAGTCGCAGAGTTTTATTTTGATCACGTGTTTGAACAGCATATGATATAAGCTGGTGAATGGTTCACCATTGCTGTCTCTCCAGGTTCGATCCATACGGTTATTGCCTTGAAATTGTTGTTGTGCAATCTGCATCTGCCAAATTATGCATCCTGTGTATGGATAAGAATGAAGGACTGCTGCATGATCTTGTTTAAATGTGTTCCGATATGATGTAGGGCTGTGCGCAGATCGCACAGCAATTAGCGGTCAATTTTTCGGGGTTTTACTCGTTCTTTTGTCTTGTTTGATATCGCTTCGGTATTGAGAACTTCATATACTAGTTATTGTGGAAAAATTTGTGGCAGTTATATTTTTGCTTGAGTTATTTTTTTAAATAAGAGAAGAGGTTCAATACTTAGCGTGACTTTGTTTTTTATTATTATACAATTTATCGCAGGACAATGAATAATTATACACGTGACTCTTGTAATATATAGCTAGCTGTTTCCACGTGCGAAGTTGACTGATTCACTTCGTAACACCTTGAAGATCATCGAAGATAAATATCTGGTCTTTGGAATCGATTATAGTTGTAGTAAAATGATCACCCGGACAATTGATTGTAGCCCAGTGAAAAATATTCTCGGATTTCAATCAAATTATTTTGCAACAAAATCCAATCTTCAATCCGATTGATAATCTTGATTATGATCGATCACCATTTAACCTAAACTTGATGTTATTGCTAGCCCAGTGGAAATTAGATTGATTGAAATCGGATTATTTTCGAGCAAAATCCACATTGTCAATCGATTGATAATTTTGAATTGTGCTGCAGAACAATCCGATTTCAATCAATCTAATTTCCACTGGGCTAGCAATAACATCAAGTTTAGGTTAAATGGTGATCGATCATAATCAAGATTATTAATCGGATTGAAGATTGGATTTTGTTGCAAAATAATTTGATTGAAATCCGAGAATATTTTTCACTGGGAGCTCGCGCTTTATACCTAAAAATGACTCATGAATTATTTCACATACTGGAAAAATAGGAGTGTCGATGATAGGAGTATGTTAGTGGCATTTGTGCGGCTGGTTTTCAGTACTTAGATCGTATGTCTATTGATCGGGTGATTGGGTTATATGCGAATAGGTGTTCGTATCGAAGATGCTGATGAATCCAAAACGTTCGTTCACGATTAAATAATGAAGATGACCAGTTATGTTATCAGAAAATAAGTAAGGTGCACGTAATTCAAAGTTTCCACAAACTTTTATTTTTGCTTAAACACATATCTCTACATTTGCCTTTTGACGCTGATCACGAATATCTACTTATTTTTTCGATTTGACCAAACCTTCATCGCAAAAAACCCGCAGTACTGAGAGGGTCTAAAAATCAGCAAAAACTTTACTTTTCAAAAACCACCCTTTATTTTTCTTCTGGGACACATTTCGCTCTCGCCAATATGATTTTCGAATTGCTCATATACGAATGAATCTAGAAGTGTTATCCAAAACTTCATCGAATATTACATGTTGAATCTGGAAAACGAGCATTTAGTGCCACTCTTTTTGCACTAGTTGATATTGCAAACGTATCTAGTTTTTTAAGGTGACGAATAGAGTTGTCGTTCATACTTCATTCAAAGCAGCATTCGACGTGCCACAAAGTTATAGCCCTGCGTTTTTAATATTCTCTCCCTGCGCTGAGGAAACCTTATTTCTTTCAAAAATTATCAAAATCGCCACAAAGTAAAGTGGTATTTTCACTTTTTGATTACAAAAACATCGTTTTCAAGCTGAATGATTATTATATTCGGGATCACCATAAAAAGCTACATCGAATAAAATGTATTTTATCAAAAAACAAATTCCGCCAAAATCTNAGAAGAAAAATAAAGGGTGGTTTTTGAAAAGTAAAGTTTTTGCTGATTTTTAGACCCTCTCAGTACTGCGGGTTTTTTGCGATGAAGGTTTGGTCAAATCGAAAAAATAAGTAGATATTCGTGATCAGCGTCAAAAGGCAAATGTAGAGATATGTGTTTAAGCAAAAATAAAAGTTTGTGGAAACTTTGAATTACGTGCAGCTTAGATCCAAGGTCGTTCGTTCTGGAGACCGGATCCGGCCGGAACCCACAGGAATCGGGATATTTTCCGGTTTCCTCCTGCCGGTTCCGGTGTACTTCCGGCCGGAAAAACCACCAGAACATGGAAGCAGTATTCCGGCTGGAATTATCCGTACCCGGAACCTGGATATTCCGGAGAGTTCCGAAAACCAGAAATTTCAAGGAAATAATCCGGAAAAGAAGCATTGGAAAACAGCCGGAATCCACCGTATTCCGACCAAATTATTTCTGCTTTGGAAATTAGGTCTCCGCTTGAAAAACAATTACATCGAATATTAAATTCTCAATTAAATCATTCCAAGATATCCAAATCATCATTTTACAAAAAAAAGACCTTTAAAGGTCTTTTTGGGGATTTTTTTTCTAATTCCTTTAATTTAAGGACAATGTCCATGACCTGGATAGTTTACCATATTTTGATGGGTTCATTTGAAAATTATAGATGTGTTACTTAAAGTGTTATTGGTTTCAGTGCATAAATTTGCAATCGAAATGTTTTGATAAAAATTTGAAATGATAGGTCATTTCGAGAATTGAGAAGCGTCACTCACCTTGATTGAAGACTCAGGAAAGTCTCAAACGCTAGTGTTCAACATGTGTGCTGTTCTTACACATATCGTTTTCTGACTGTCAAAGTCTAAAAATCTGACTTTTAGGTCTTCGGACTGAAAATTCCCATTTTTGTGTAAAAGCGAGTTAGGAGAGAAATGTATAATGTTTTACTAGATTACTTTTGTTCTCAGGGGATCTTCTGGTGTTGTTTTAGGCTTGTTCAACAAAGAAGTAAAAGTTGGCTTCGAAATTCGGAGACTTTGCGTAGTAATTCTGAGTATTTAGCGCTGTTTGGGAAACGGCTAGATGAGTTTTCGTGAGCTTAGCGAAAACGGTCAGATCTGAGCCGTGTTCTCTCCGGGTGGGTAAATTGCTGTTTCCGTCATCGGTATCCGGTTCGGAAACGGGAACCGTATCCGTGGATACGCTCCGGTACCCGGAATTGCTGGGAAGTAAGCCCGATCCGGATGCCGGAACCGATTTCGGAAACTCGCTTGCGGAATTCGTCGGAATAACACGGGATCCGGTCAGTTCCCTACGTACGTCTTGGACCTGGGACGGAGTAAGAGGGGACATGCGACACCGGTATCGCTGATATATGTATACCTTTTACGAATATCTGTACTAGAAGAGTATACCAGATATGTTGTAGACGTTTTTCTACGATTCTATGGCTGCAGTCCTTACGATCTGATTCATGCTAGCATAAAATCAAAAATTCGGCTTATGATTGGTGATTACGTACGTCAAAGAGTAAATGATAAGACTCTGTTGAATATCGTGAAAGTTTAAACTAGTTCGGTTCAGTTGTTTTGTTGTGGGTTCTTCCAAAGTTGGATGAATAATATCTAAGAAAAGGATTGGTAGATTTCCATTTAAAAAGCTCGACATTTTCACGATCTCTTGTGCGTTGCATCGCCAACAACCCCTAGAAAATTTAGTTGCCGGTACTATTATTGAAATTTTGTATTCAAATTACTCATTCTCAAGTTGTTTGTTAGAGAGTTTATTATTTTTCTTGTATCCATTTTATAACGAAGTCGACTTGCTTCCTTGTATGCAACTTCTGCCAGGGTTTTGATGAACAAACCACAGGATGACGTGGTTTCCAGTTGAAACTTGGAAACAGATGTTTCCTAACTCTTCTAAATACAGTAATTTTCTTTAATGTACTTGTACCGAATCATCCACAAGAGACTTACTAAAAAACTTCTTTCTTTCTGTAACAAAATTTGAAATACTTCCTCCTTCTATTGTTACAGCATAGATATTTTTGAAGCAGGAAATATCAGTACAAGAGTTTGGTTTTTGCAGAAATTCTCTTATTATTATTTATTAACTATGATATTTGATACTTTTAAAGTCAAATACTAATGTCATCTCACCGATTGGTTTTTCCAATTAATTTACTACTAATCTTAATTACTTACTCGACACCTATATCTGCACTTGTTACTATTCGCTCACGTTTTGGACAATCCTGTCGACTGCAGATACTTGTTGTTTGATATAATTGGACAGGCTTTTTTATGTAACTTGATACATTTTCATCGACAGATCCATATACATCATGTTTGTTTGACTGTTGTTGAGTGGGAAGACTATGAGTGCGTAGCCAATCTAATCTGGCCTCGTCCCAACCATCCGATTCGATTAATGAAAAAGTCTTACGGAGAGAAAGGTACGGTTCATCATCTGAATTTAATATGACGTTATTGATTATCGACTCTGTCCAGAACATGGTATAAATAGCAAAGAGAGGAGCATCAAAGTTGCATGTATTTGTTACAGAATATATTTGACCTGATAATAGTTGATTTTTTATTTTGTTAATAATAAAAAGAAGATAGAATCAAACCTTCAAATGTTTTGTTTGATTCCGAAAGTCGGCCATACCTGGGGACATTGTTCTATCATGAAAACTTCACGAATCCGACGTATTAGCAATGAATCAGGTGTTTGAATCGGCTTCGGAGAAGAAGACTGTCGTCGACAATTACTTTTTCTTGTTGCTGCAACATAAAATGTATGAAAAATCTGGGAAACAAGAAAAGCCTAATGAAATACCAGTTTTTATTTGGCTTTTCGAATTCCTGTTTTCTAAAGTTTTCCCTTGTAATAAATCTTTTGTTTGTTCTGGAGCTAACGAAACCTTGAACGAACTATCCAGTTTCATACTTAAAAATGTATTATGTGAAGGTATTGGCGCATTCGATTCAGGAATAATTGGTGCATTCGATTCAGGAATAATTGGTGCATTCGATTCAGGAATAATTGGTGCATTTCTGAAAAACTCTATATCTATTAGAGGGTTTCCATTCAAAAAGGAATTTACATACTCTAATAATGGAAATTCAGGTGACATCATTGGTAATATAATATTAGATATACGTATATTCCAAGCCATGATTGTTCTTGTTCTGCAAATTGCTAGAAAACGAATATGTTTTATCAGATAAATTAACTTTTACTTTAGCTTTGATTGCTTTCGTTAAAAGTCGTTTTTGATGATATTTATGTATTCTATTGAAATACGTGCTTCGTTATTTCTTTGAAGCTTTCTTCTTTCCCCACGCTTCTTCTTCATTCATATCTTCGAGTTTTCCTTTTCGATTTTCTGCATTTTGACTAACTCGAAATTTATCAGCTTTCAATTGAATCTGAATAGTGCGATAGAGTGATATAATCCCCTCTGTTGGTCGCAAGTTTGTTTTTCTTTGAAAATTTGAATATTTTAGTATTTAAAAATATGATTCTACTCGAGTATTAGCTAGACGATCGTGGCTCATATTTACCAATATCAGTCGGTGTTCGATCATTTATATCTTTCTTCGAATTCAGTAAGTAATGATGTCCATAATGGTAAGTATGCAAACCACTTATAAAAAGCATAAATGATTCGACGACAAAAAAGAGGACTTGTTACATTCTCATGGTTCTTATTTGGATCTAACAGTTCAACAAACTGAGGAAATCGGCGAAGGGCGTCGATTTTGAACGGTGATTCATGAATAACTGCTGTATAAGCAGCTGCATATTCAACCACTTCATCTAAAGGATCTACTGAGTTGTCTTCTTTAGTTATATCACAAGAACCGATTTTGTCAGGAATAGAGTCATCGTCATATGGTACTTCTAGAAATGTTTTAAAAGTATTCTCCGTGTCAGTGGCAAGCGGGTTATGAAACATGTGTAGAACACGTTTGCGTAATTTAAAGGACATTTCTAATTCACCACAATTAAAAAACAAGGCAAATAGGTGTAATAAATTTTTTCTTGTTTCATTACATGAGAATAGCAAAAGCGGAAAAATGATCGAGAACGGAGTTCTTTGATGTCATACTTTCGTTAGATAGTATTCCAACATCGCTTCAAGTGGCTATGAAAATCTTCATGATTAAAAGATTGTACAATAGTATTAAATAGAGCAGGAGAAAAATTTGTGACGATATATGAAGGCCTAACAACTTTGTTCTTCAGAGTCACAATATATTGTTGTGGAATGCCTAAAAAATAGCTTATGCTACTTGCACTGTGATCTTTCAGAATAGCATGCGCTAGTGGAAGCATATTTGTGGGATCATTTCCATCTTTGAAAACAGCTGCATATAATAAAATTCTTTTTGAGGTGGCAGATTCTTTACGAATGATCCAGTTGTATCGATGTGTATAGATGGGACCAACTGTTTCTATTACAATAGTTAGTAAAGCGTAAAACATGCGTTTCTGATGTAAGGTGAAGACGAAATGGTTTCTCAGCCATAACTTGCACAAAACCTTTTATTTTCCTGGATGTTACATCGATTTCTTCAAGTATATGTTGTCGGATTCGACATTCTCGGAAAATATCTTCATCAAGTCGATATTCTTTCCAGTGATCTGCAGCGGCTTGCTTTATGATGTCTACACTGAAAAAAAAAGGTGCCATACGAAACCCAAAAGGATTCCAATTTTTGCAACCAAATCGAAATCATTTTAGGTTTCGTAAAAAGCATGAACTTTTAATTGTTCATAACAAGAGTTTCGCACATCGGGTTCGGTAAAATTCACTACCCAAAATTTCATAACGGTTTCATCCAATGCTATGCTCCACTACCGAAATAGTTTTGCGTTACTATACAATGCAAAAATGCATTCACTCGCTGCAATAAGCACCGGCTTCTCTACAAATTGGCAACAAAGACGCCTCACAATCACCGTTTCATGCAGAAAAACACACGATCTCACTGGGACATGGAAGCAGTATTCCGACCAAAAACTTCCCGAAATATTCGGCGTGACTTCCGGCACATCTTTTCCGAACCTCAGTAATTTGGACTCAAGCCCCTAAAAAAATTCAGGAATGTATGTGCCCCGATCCTCCTTCTATGTTCAGGCGATCCCATAGGGTTTCCTACACAATACGGCGATTTGCAGGTATTTTTCTGCCATATCCTGCAGATTCCAACGGACCCAACCATCAGCCTCAGATGTTTCATCTAAATAGAAATAAAATCAGCTTTTAACTATATAAATGGAACTCACCATATATATTTGTTGTATCATGTCATAACTAAGAAAAAATACCTTATTAATGAGTGTTGAATATAGAAATCGAACTCACCATTTTGTTTTTCTCGTATGATGCTGGATCTAAGTAAAAAAAGATGATTATTATGCAGTTTCGAATATGAAAATGGAACTCACCATTTTGATTTTCTTGCGTGATCTTGCATCTAAGTAAGAAGAACATTATTGATAAGTTTTGAATATCAAAATCGAACTCATCATTTTGTTTTTCTCGTATAATGTTCGATCTAAATAAAAAAGAACATTATTAGTCAGTTTTGAATATCAAAGTTGAACTTACTATTTCTATTTTCTCGTGTGGGGTTGGATCTAAGTAAACAAGAACATTATTAATCAGTTTTGAACATGAAAATCGAACTCGCCAGATTTATTTTCTTTTGTGATATCGTATCTAAGGAAGAAAAACATTATTGATGAGTTTCAAATTGAAAAATCCAACTGAGCACTTGTATTTTCTGATGTTGTGTTTGATCTAAGTTAGAAAAAATTATCCAAGAGTTTTGAATTTGAAAATCCAGCAAGCTATTTTATGGACTTATATAACACTGCATGTAAATCAAAATGAAATGTTTATCTAGGTTTCCAATTTTTGAAATGGGAGTCAATGTTTCATTTCTTCATCTGATGTAGGATGGAAATCGCCGTAAAATAGGGTATTAATTCTTATCACTGCGTAAGAATATTCAAGTTGTTGGGGGAACCTATAATCGAAGAAGAATAAAAATCATTGCTTTTTAATACTGTTTGGAAAGCTAATATGGTTAGTGCGTTGAAGCTGTACACTGCGAAATGGGTTTCATTTTTTTTGCGAATTAAAGATAGGAATGATATTATGGGTTCGGTTAGTTTAAATATAAACGCATGTAGTTATTTTCTGGATGTGCCAAATTTTAGGTTTCCTGTGGACGTCGTGCATTGGACAACTGAAGTTTTACGCGGTGTGTCTGGGGAAGCCGATGCATGCTTCATTGACTATTGTGGTGTTTAGGAATCATATCAGTGGTGTATTTGGTACTTTTAGCTTTAGTCTTTTCAGTGGAATTTATTTGTATGACATCAAGGCGTTTTCGTGACGCGGTATATAATGAAACCTGCTTGAATGCGAAACTCGAAAGGGTTTATGACGAAATCTCTTCGGTATCGCAATTTCAAAATGGTTCAGGATAAAACCTTTCAAAATTTTGAAACTGTTAAAGGGTTTTTACAAAACCTTACATGTTGCTAAACCTCATACAGGTTTCGTTTGATTCTACGAAATCTTATATAGTTTAGTAAAACTGTACGGAATCTCAAAGGTTTAGTGTGGCACCTATTTTTTTTTCAGTTTACAGATTCACATCCAGTAAAATTGTAAGAGTTTAACATTTCTTCCTCAGCGTTTTCTACTATTTTTTGAAATACTTTTAAGGGATTGACAGTGGCCACTGCTTCTCCAACAACCATTCTTTCTTTTCCAGTTAGATTAGATGTCGTGCTGCAGCCCAATTAATTTTATCATGATTACTCTCTAAAACAAACCGTTTCAAGGAAAACCCACGAAAAAACGTTTGCGAGGCTCGGAAACCGTTTTCTTACTCTCGTGAACTGTTTCAAGGGTTTCCAAGCTTTTGGAAACCCACTTTTTTCCATGAAAAACTCTTAAAAGGTTTCCGATAGTAACAAACTAGTAAATGGAAAATGGTTCCCGAAGCAGAGATGAGCGAGTCAAGTCAAGAATGGCTTAAGTCCAAGTCAAGGAAAGTCATAAATGACTAGCGTGGCTTGACTTGAGCAACTTTTGAATGACTCAAAGACTTGAATTGTGACTGGTATAGTCGTTTTCATTTTAGAATTGTGACTACGCATGACTTGAATTGGATCGAAAACAATTTGGACTCTACTTGACTTGTAAATTGCCGGAAAAAGCAAGTCACGTCAAGTCAAGTGTATTTCGGCAGCCATTATATATATTAGATTCATAACGCGTAGCGTTATTCTTTCTATTCGAGTACGAAATTGTTCACTTGAGAGGTGTGGGTGAGGGTGTGACTTTGTTATGCCTTGTGATAACTTTACTGATCCAGTTTTCCTTTGCCTTTGAGAAGTCGGTTTTTTTTCATACCGAAAGGTTTTTAATCATGGGCCTCTCTATGACTCGAGTATGACGTGGATTCGCTTTATTGCACAATGATTGGTTCTTAATCGTAGATTCATCTGTATATTCTCTGTTTTTGCATGTTTTCCAAGAAGCGACAGGTAATTTCCAAGGTATTTATATCGAACAGGTAGCTTCATAACGTTGTCTTTCGGGTCTTTATCGCGATTCACTATTTGTTTTGTTTAAATGAATATAAACTGCATGATGCGCGAATGATCGCTGCGGTATCCTAAATGAATGAAACCTGGTGTCTCGATATGGGGTGTGGCTTTTTCTGTGTGTGTTTGTGTGCGTGTGGTTGTGCGTGTGCGTGTGAGTGTGGGCGTGCCTTGTGATATCTTTATTGATCCGGTTTTTCTTTGCCTTTGGGAAGTCGGGTTTTTTTCATACCGAAATGCTTTTAATCAGCGGTCTCTCTATGACTAGAGTATGACGTGGATACGCATCACTCCAAGATGATTCGTTCTTAATGGTAGATTCATCAGGATATTTATCTGTTTGCGCATTTTGATAAATAGCAGCTGGTAAGCTCCAACGTAATTATATCGTACAGGTAGCTGTAGAACGCTGTCTTTTGGATTTTTATCTTGACTTACTATGTGTTTTTTTTCTATTAAAGGAAATTGCTTCATGCATGAATGATCGCTGTGGTTGCATAAAGGTTTAAAAGCATCGTCTTTTGATATTTTTCTTTCATTTTTTTGCTGTGATCGACATCAGGTGTTTGCACAATCAATCGTTCCTATTTGATTAATAATCGATTTTGAGCATTATTCAAGTATAGGTGTCATCATAGTGTTTACATCGAAGAGACACTTTTCAAAGAATATTTACAGCACAAGCTTGGATCAAGGTGAGTAATAATTTGTTTGTTTATTCGCTAGTCTTGAAGTTGTCTTGGAAAAATTCGTTGGATAGAGGTTCTGGGTTCTTTCCGACAAGATTATTTAAATACTCCAAAAGCATTACAGTAGCGTTCCAAATTTTTGAGTGTCCCGTTAATGGGAATCGAGTGAGCTAATGTAAACTATGTTTACAATGCAGAAAAGAATGTAATTGTATTCTTGTCTACAAAAGGATGAAACTACTTTGTGCTTGATATATTTTCAATTGTTTTACGGATACATGTCCTATAAATGATGCAAAATAGAAATGAATAAACATCACGAAAGAAACCGTGTTTTATTGATAGAAAACAAACAATATCTGTTGTCAATCTTCAATTTGTCTCAATATATAAGAGTAGATGAAAGAAGTTCAAAATTTATTCTAGTGTACGGTTAACTTGGAAAATATAGAAAAAATCGGACAACTGTGAAGCTAGTTCATAGGCATGCAGTTTCGTTTTTACGAACACTCAAGAAATCTTATACGTGCACCAAACCTGATGTGAGGATGCGGCGTCTCAATCGGGAATTTAGAATGTCACTTAAAATAACTTATTAATCGAGAACATTGAATTTTAAGTCTCAAATTCTCTTCGTTTCAATTCTTCGAAAGGTACTGATGTTTTGTGAAACAATGAATTGGAAAATTGAAAATTTTGCTTGTTTAAATTTAGAAAATAATAATGAGCACAATTTAAATAAAATCATTATATTTCGTGTTTTTATTAACTAGCTGCTATTTATAGAGTTTGCCACATTTAGTTGTTATGATGAATCGTATGAGCTTTTCTTTTTCTGAGTTTGAACATAGAGTCAAATTGTTATTAAAAAATGGAGTTATTCACTGAATTCACACAAAGCAATCGAAGTGCAAGTTTATCAATATTCTACACTTGAAAAGATAGGAAGCAATGAGCTTCAAAAGGGAATGAGCTTGAAATATATATCAATTTTTGTGAACGTATTCTCTTTGGCTAGCAGAAAACATCATTCAATCACCATATGCTCTGAATATGAATTGAATGAACGTTAAATTATGATAAAACACCTGTAAATGATCGTTCTGAATCAAACCAAAATCCTAGTGTTGACTAAACTGAAATCGAATATAGTTGATTGTGCATCATGAATATTATACTTGCGGTAGTAAAAGATTAAAAATATCCATTGTTCAATGTGGATCGTCAATTCTATTGAAATTCTTCATAGTTAAGACTTAATGCGTGACTCTCTTTCGTAGTTTGGGAATATTAGCTGATGAAAAACACAAATAAAAGTAAATATTATATATCCTTCGTATGTAGTTCTGTTTGAGAACACATATTTTATCCAACTAATGATAATAGTTTCCTTTAGGACTTGACGTTTTTTCAGGAACAGTTAACATTTACTTTTAATTTGTATACAGCTAAAGCTTAATAATTACAATTTTTAGGAAAAGCTCCTCGTCACTCTTAGTATCACGCATGTCCTTTTCCTTTCAACCTCAAATCTTCCTTCAAGAAAAAATGCAGTAGTTATTACTGTAGCGAAAATCATTAACTAACGACA
>OENT01000207.1:0-16681 GCA_900239685.1 Rotaria macrura
AGTAACAAACTCGGAAACCCTCTCCGGGTTTTGTGGGATACGGTTTTTTTTTAGAGAGTGGCATGTATTGTTTCAGTAAACGGGCTAAGTATGTTGCTGAAAATAATGGGTTATGTGGCAAATTTTCCCATTGTGGTGCATCATAAATTTTTATCAATTGTTTTGCTTCTTGATAGATTTTCATGAACATGTCTTTAAATGATGACTCCATATGAACAACTGCTTCTTCTTCTCCAAGTGCTGTATCAATTGTAGTAGCAGTGTCATCCTAAAAATTCATGAAAATCAAGTATTTAGAATGTTTATATTTTGAACTTTTAGCTCGTTTTTCGATTCGAGTGTCATGTTTTTGATATTGCTCGTTATGCTAGCATATTTTCAATGTCAAATGAAAAATTCCCGGCATTTCAACTGGCTTAAGTCAAAAAAAGCTCAGCTTTTTTTAGATAAATATTAATTTCAATAGTAGACAAGAAGCCTGTCAGTTATCATTTAGCAATTTACTTGATACTATGGAAAATTTTCTAACTTACGTCCAAGCCCAATGTACTTGTAAATTGCCCTTGTGAAGTTATTGAGACATTTTTAGAATGAAATTATTTTTTCCGGATTTACATTCATCTCTTCAGCCATTTTTGATAAAGTCGACAAAGATATTTTAAAATGATCATTTTGATTTGGACTAATAAGAACTATGCATATATTTTTCCATATAACTGCCATTTCATCTAATGTGTTGCTGTTAACAAGTAATGCCATTAACCACATACCAAATGGCACCTAAATAGTTAAAAAATAGTATTTTAATTGATTAGTTTTCAATGCGCGAAGTTGTTTCATCTGTTTCTTTCCGAGATCCTTGGAAGCATTCTTTCTTACATTTTTCATAAAATGGCCAAGACAAGCATGAACAACTGTTAATTCTAAGTCCCGTTTTGTAGCTACATGCTGCACAATACGCCAACATCTTTCAATGTAACGATCCATAGTTTCATCATTATTAAATATTTGAATGCCAGCTAATAAAAATACTATAGCACGATCGCTGTGGATAACAGGTGGCTTCGGGAAAGGATCTGAAAAACCATATATGAAGGAAACTTACAGAATTCACTAATGGAATTTGAAACTAAAATGAAAAAAAACAATTTTTCATTTGAAAATTTTTTTCGAAAATTTTTCAACTCTGATCATATCGAGCATCGCACTAATTCTGTTCGGTTTATTAATACTGCTCTTTAAGTATTCAAAAATTAAAATATACAAGCATATCAATAAACTGAACGTAGACCTAAAAAAATTACAGAAAGATTATTTGGATGAAATATTATGTCAATGAGTAATTAAGACAAGAACAACAAATGAACAAATATGACCAAAAAAGTTCCATTCAATTTAAAAGACAATTGTAATCGTAGAACATAAACTCATTAGAACAACGTTTCACATGAAACATTTTTCATTTGTGTGCTGCATCATTCATTACCAGGGTTGCCAACTGTACCCCATTTGAACGGTTTGTACCTCAAAAAAATTTGTACCCCTGGGGTACAATTTTTGTACCCCATTCGACACCTGAACAGTTGGCAACCCTGTTCATTACACTTTTACGTTACATTTTATTGTCTTCATAGCATATTCTTGAATATTTTGTAATAGTTCATTTGACAATATAATACTTGATGTTCATCATTTCGAAGTACAATACTCCTAATATAAAATTGTAGGTTGACGATTGCATAACAAACAGCCAATGTCAATGACATGCGTGATAAAAGAAACAACCATGGATTGGGTATCATCCCTATAATGATCTCTAATAATCATCTAATATAACATAGAAAATCTGGCTCTTCGGCCAATCATGATTATTTGATCTATATAACTTAATGCTCTTGTCTATAAGCGTCTTGGTATTTCTGTTAATAAATATTAAGTATAAGCAGTATATGATATGTTCACAGTTAGTACCATAGCATTGGATAAAATCACGGAAGGGTTACAGTACTCATACAATGCTGAAGGACATCAAGAGGACTCGATCTTAAAATTTACTTCTTCATAGGAATGTCTTTACCTTTGTTTCTTGTGAGTTGTTTCAAAAAGGTAGACTACAATATAAACGATGCTTGTTATTAAAAGGATATTTCTTCTATCTTTGCATGCAAAAATATTGATTCCACGAACGAATACAATCAACTTTATTTACAAATCAACGTCTTGAATAAGATCACATGAATGTACAATTGATTAATATCACAAAAAGCCCTACGTCACATGTCACTAATTACATCGAATTCATCAACCATTCATTTCGAGTCTGTTGTGCATGGTGAAGACGATTAGGATATTGTTGTTGCTTCAAATCTTGAATTATATATAGCCGGTTGATTTTCTGAAACTAAAATAACCATATTATTTTAACTCTTAAACTTTCCTCAGTACTACTTATTTTTTGTTGCTTTCACTGCCGATATTCCGACATAGATTTAGGATAAAACCATGATGATTAAGTAAAATTCAATCAAAAATAGCAATACGACAGTGAAGCAAATAAAATTCCTACTTTACATATACAAGCATTGCGAACTAGTTTGATTCCACACCAGCAGCTACAAGCGACGCCTGCTGATGATAATGTACTGACGACAATATGTATTGCAGACGTTAGCCAGTTGTATAGCCCGTTCGGTAAGATCGTCGATTCAACAGCAATTTTCGTTTCGTCTGTCGATAGGCTAAACCGAATTCCATCATGAAGAGTAGATGATATTGTCATGTAATTATCGAATTGAAGATACGATTTATAACCGATCGGCTAAAACAGATAAAATCAATTGTTATGAAAATCACCGAAAAACTTCCTAACCGTTTCCATCACGCCTGAAATCATTAAACAATATACGAAAATAACCAACGACGTAGCGTCTACGATATAATGGGAATACGAGTCAGATACTATTTCGAAATAAAAACTTATGTGATCAGCGTCAATGTATATATACATGACGAGATAAACCAATTAATGTAGGACACAAGCGTAATTTGATTACGAATTGACGTTTAAGTTAAAGCGATTACAACATATCAATCTTTATGTTACACTCAAAGAGAGTCAAACTTCAATAGTAACACATTTTCTTCATGTGACACATATTACCAAATCTGCATTCAAAAACACATGCATATACGAACAATACCGCATCAATTCAAAATTGAACAAACAACCCCATCATTACATTTGCGTATACAGCTGTAATCAGAAATAATATCATATATATAAAACAATTAAAACTCAACGCATGAACAAAGAGAAATTTTTCATAAAACAAAAGCCTTTTCAAACACGTGGTCGAAAAATACGAACCAGCGAGTTAATGTCTTAAGATCGTTTTCCTCAGGTACCTCAACTCTAATTTCAAGTCACACATCGATGTAACAAAACATTCTCTATACATCTGATCCTTCTCACATAACCGCAATATTTTTCTATCTGATGTGTGGGGTGTCAAAATATTAAGGTCACTCGAATGCAACTTTCCATTTAATTTTTATTTTATTCATAACCATATTTTTCGAAAATTTGTCAACTCCAAGTTTAACTTACACATCGTTAGACAATTACGTTCCCTATCGAACAGTCAACTTCCGCATTACAGGGATATTTATGTATAGAATCTGGCTATTGTCCCAGCAACGCGATCAGCAACACGCAAGTTCCCATTTCATTTCTTTCTCTTTCCATCCAGTGTTTCTATAGCAATAACACAACTATTAAACTTGATGAATCGATGAGATTTGAACTCTAAATCAAATACGCTAACTATTGATAGCGGGAGAAATTTCCTACCTATTGCGAAGAGCGTTTGAGTATCGCGACGATGTTAGGTGAATTTTCTAGTTACTGATTTCTTCTAACTACAATACGTTTCCGAAGTTTGTCAACTCGGGTTTCGTTTGATAGGTCGATAGAGAATTCATTTTTGTATCGAACCGGCTAACTCCTAATTGCGGGAATAGTTTCCTATGTATTGTGGAATGCGTCCCAATATCGCTACGAAGTTAGGTGAATTTTCGATTCACTGATTTTTCCTAACTAGGAGACGTTTCCGAAGTTTGTCAACTCGGGTTTCGTTTGATAGGTCGATAGAGAATTCAATTCTGTATCGAACCGGCTAACTCCTAATTGCGGGAATAGTTTTGTATCGATTGTGGAGTGCGTCCCAATATCCCTATGAGGTTAGGTGAATTTTCGATTCACTAGTGTTTTCTAAGTAGGAGACGTTTCCGAAGTTTGTCAACTCGGGTTTCGTTTGATAGGTCGATAGAGAATTCAATTCTGTATCGGTTAGGCTAACTCCTAATTTTGGGAAAAGTTTCGTATGGATTGTGGACAGCGTCCGAATATCGCTACGAAGTTAGGGGAATTTTCGATTCACTGATTTTATCTAACTAGGATTTTTCTCATAACTTCGGCGATGTTTTGCTTTTATTTTGAAATACTGTAGCCTATTTCATTCTAAGCAACTTCAGAAGTTTTCTCAAAGTTTTAAAGTATTTCTATGCTAATTAATGAGTTAAATCCTGTGTGCAGAGAAATACGTTGAGAAATAGCGACATCTTGCGAAATAAGAATTTTTGTTTTGGTTCAGGATATCTAAGATCCGACTTTGAACGGAAGCAAGAAACACATACTCTTGCACAGAATTTTGTGCTCTACCCAACTAACTAGTTTAAAAAATGAAAAAAGTGTTTTTTTTTGCTGTAAAATTTTCAAAAACCATAGGGTGCCAGTTTTTTCGAAGATTTGTTCTATGAAAACAGAAGAAAACCTAATTGTATTCAAACTTCAAATGCATAGTCGAGTGTAGTTTTTCAAACTCTTTCTTTTGATGTATGACACACTTAGACAGAGTTTAGTTTGACCAAATAAAGCGGTCTTGTTTGGGGTTTATGGAAGTTTTCAGTAAAAAGAAATTTACGGTGTGAAAATTGGGTCAAAAGTTGAAAGTCATTCGAGCAATGGATAGCTTGAAAAATTCCCTGTCGACCGAATGGGATTTAGAACTTTTTGGCGAAAATCCCTTGGTTAGGAAAACCCAAATACAAAAAATGAAAAACAGCTTTTTCATGCAAAAACTTTGTTCTGATTTTCAAAAAAAAAGACGAAAAGATCTCGTCACTTCCCTTCGTGCATCTTATAGCCCGTCATTCATACTATGCATATCACCTTTTAAATCGGATCTTAATCGCTTATCGTTCGAGAAATCGACGAGATAGAAAAAGTCCTAAACTTTTGTGGAGCGCTGTACGTATATATATGATCTGTTTAACATGTTACTAGGGGTGGTACTTTCACTTTCCTTTGGGGAAGGAAAGTTTTTTAACACTCAATTTTCCTTTAAAAGAAAGCAAATTCGAATATTTTCTATACCGTTTTTCATATTTTATGGAAGAAAACAATGCAACTGATGCTGCTCAATTCAGAAAATACTTTTAAAAACTCAAAACAAAAGTTTAACTTTCCCTAGAAAAGAAAGCAAAAGTGCCAACCATACATCTGACGCTTTAACAGAGAGATGGTGAATATTTTCCAACTATTTCCTCATTGTTTCTCGATTTTCTTTCTCCTTCTTCAAACGGATCAACTTCTAGACTACCTTTGATTATCTCTTATTCTATCCCGTTAATCTGACACGGCCTGCCATATTTTCTGAGCGGTCTCTTTCTGGCAGCATGGTAATCCTAAATAGATTCCTGCTGATATGCTTATTAGAAAAATCAATCATATAATAGATTTTAAATGAGTTTATTCTTGATAAGCCTGGGTGCCTTCTATTGTCGTCGACAAATATTGAGGATCATGATCTAAAATGGGATTTGAAGTATATAGGGTAGAAATTTGGACCCACCTCCCTCACAGAGCAACAAAAGCATTTTAGTTAACTAGTTAACTAATAATTATCTAATTAATTAATTAGCTGTCCATCACAGACAATGGCTGGCTGATTCCAAAGAGCATTACAGAACTTGGCAGACAGCTTCAAATGATTAGCGGAGACTATTTGTTAACTAAGATCTATTTGCATTGTAGACGCAGCATTTCCTCTTTGAAGTTCTATATTGTGACGTAAGCAATTATGTAGAAGTATCTCCAATATACATAAATTGCTTGTTTTTTGAGAATTTTCAGCAACAATTTCATCCCGTTTCAGATTTTAGTTCCGTAGCCATTGCGCTAGCAGCTTTTCTGAAGCCATCTATCAGCTGTTTGTAGCTTTCAAACATTCTTTTTATTCATATTTTACATGTGCAAGAAGAGAAGATGAATGATCGATTTACGATTACGAGATAGAAAACCATAATAGATGATTTTCCATCGAGTTTTGATCTCAGATCTTGATTTCTTCTTGTTCGTCTTCTTTTCAATACATAGTAACATGAGCTACCGATGTAGAGAAATTGTTTAAGCTTTCTAAAACAAATTCCAAGGGCCTAATGCTTCTTCCTTTTCCTCAAATCATATTTCAGAAAAAGAGCAGATACTTCAAATTGAATAGAATTTATTGTCCTTTTTAAGATATAATATTACATAGAAAGTTGAGTAACTCCAGAAAATAAACAGCTAGCAGTCTAGTTTCTCTTCACTTAGAATTCGGCATTGGAGAACATTAATCTATACCACCATCAAATATTAAAGAGATTATCTCAAGTGATTTCTATTGGGAACTTCAGCGAACAGCTTTCTCCTTTAGAAAGGTTTAGAACAATCTCCTCAAGAATTGAGTTATCTTGAACTTTGAAATCTATTCTAGTAGATTCATTTATTCTTTGGTTTGAGTAATGGGTCTCAGACTCTGTAAGCCCTAAACAATTTAGCTTTCTTACTTCACACTTAACTGAGACGCTGAGATAGCTCTGCTTGCTTTTTAATGCTGATTGACGCAGCAAATTCGCTTCTTTTTCTCCAGACATATAAGATCTAGAAGGCAAAATTATTAAACCAGGTGATCTTTGACTCCTCCTGTTCTTCATTTTGCCAGTTATGAATCTTCAGGGGCACAAGAAGATGAGCTCTAGTCGTCAGCCTACTAACGTGAGATGTCTTTCTGAAAATGTAAGGAAATTAAAACTGTTTTTTTTTGAAAAAAAAAACTCATTTTTTTAATATTTATAGAAAATCTATCAATCTTGGTGTACTATAAGAATAAACCTTGAAAGGATTTATTAAGAACATGAGCTCTTTCATGTGTAAACTTGATGAGTCACGGTTATTACAGCGGTAGATTTACAATGGATGCACAATGGAGTTTCTTAATTGTGAAGGTGATTTTCTGAACGCTCGAACACAAACTCCTTAGACATGCAGTACAAAAGTTTTGAACGTCGCACAGCTTATCGCCAAGCGGTTCCCACAAGTAGCGGAAGACACAGCTTATAGCTGCTTGGATTTCTAAGCTACTCAACTTCTTCCACACATTCTATTTTGAAGTGACATTACAAATCTCCGTATGTATCACCGTTGTCTCACTCTAGAGATTATTTTCTTGGCAAATTCAGATACTGGATAATGCGATTGAGTGCATACTAAATGAATCATGTGTGATTCTATAAAAGCTTTCTTAAACCATCCAAAAATGAGTTAATAAGTTAATTGTTGTATGAAATCCCAGCAAACAAACACTGCCGAAAACATTTTTAAACGCAGCAAGAGGGTAAACATTGGAGAAATTGGTGTGCAATGAACAATTTTGGTTCCTGATAGTTAGCGAAATAACATCTATTTTTTGTCATTTTGTGAATTTAATCCCGCTTTTCACATTTTTTTGTGTTCGAGAACCGATCAGAAACAATCCAAACAAAAAGAAAAAATGAATTTTCTTTTGATTAAATCTCCTTTACTAGCTAAAATCAAAAAATCTCTTAGAGCTGAGGTGAAGCCAATGCTCAATTTATTTTTCTTGTTATCAAAAAGAATGAAAAAGGCTGTCTGGTTAACCATGATGAACGAAATCAGCATGTTAAGACCGAATAGATTAGTTTCACTCTGAGCGAAGAACAAATCGAACAATCATCGTAGAAGTGTGACTTAAAATTTGAGAAAAATAATGAGGAAAGAAAAGAAACAAAGATTCATCAGTGTTACTGATTTTAAAGTGATTGCTGTACCACCTTCATTATCGTTAACATATATCCTGTAAAATTTTATCAAAGAGAAAGATTCCAATGTTCCTTTCGTTTCTTTTCGTAGAAGAAAGTGATGGAAAGCATTAACTTTCCTTTCCTTAAAAGAAGAAAAGCAAAAGCTTTCCTTTCACTTTCCTTTTCTGAAAGCAAAAGGAAAGTGAAAGTGCCACCCCTAATCATGACCTAACCACTATTTGATATTGTTATTTATTAAGTGTGAAATTTTCTGATTAAAATTGTTTATTTTGAAAAAAAATCAAAATTATCAATCGATTTAAAATCTTGATTTTGTTGTAGAATAATTCAATTAAAATCAGCGAAAATTTTCACTGGGTAAGTGTTAAAACAGACTGTTACCCATCCATACTCTCAGAAAATCTTCCATTTTCGCAGGTTCTTAATTGCTGAATTGGCCGACTGAAATCATTAGTCTGGGCTGTTCTTTATTACTTTTCTTTTTCTCGCCTCTTTGATGTCTTGGTAAATTGTATGCGTGTATAAAGGCATGTTCTGCTCTCTTTTTTGAGTGCTTATGGATTTCTTCTTATATTTTATCAGTGTATCACGATCAAACAATGAAAATAAAATTATAGTGGTTATCTTAACAGACAATGCACACAACAGACGAAACGATGAGTAATATTAACGATACTTCAGAAACAGAACCAGTGCGTCAAATTAGTTCCATCCTACTGCAATCTGTTTCGTTGAAAACAGAAAATAATTTGGTTGATTTCATCATTGTTGTTATTGATCCTCTATTGGAAACAAGTAATGACTGCCAACTTTTAATAAACGACCTTCGAAATGTTGTAAATGGTCCTGTACATGATTTTAATAACTTAGATTCATGTCTAACATTTATTCAAGCCAACGAAGGAACAAAAATCTTTCTAATAATATCTGGTGCTTTCGGAGAGACATATGGTCATCATTTCTTTAAATTACCTCATATCGTATCTATTTACGTCTTTTGTCATGATCGTGCAAAGCATGAAAATTGGGCACAACCAATTGAAAAAGTTCGAAATGTCTTCGAAGATAAAACACAACTTTTAACTACTGTCTGTCGCGATGTGAAACATTTTGCTTGCCGCTGGTCATTTCTTGATGAAAGTTCGTTTCAAAAAGCATCGACAAATGATGGTCGGTGGCACCAGTTATTCCTAATAGTTCTAATTCATCAACCACGAACAAAGAAGAGTTGGGAAGAGATGCTAAATGAATGTCGTTCGTTCTATAAACAAAATACCGGGATGCTAAAGAATATCGACAATTTTGAAAAGAATTATAGTGCCGATCAAGCTATAAAATATTTCTGTCAGGATAATTTTGTCTACCGAATCATCAACGCCGCATTACGAACTCATGATATTGATATTATCATCAAGTTTCAACCGTACATCAGTGATTTGTATCATCAACTAAAAGAAAGATGTAAGCAACTTATTATCGATGTTCGAAAGAGAAAATGTAGATTGCCCATTCCAGTTGTTTATCGAGGTCAGTACATGCAGAAAGCCGAGTTACAGCGACTCAAGGATTATTGTCAATCACGAAGTTCACATATAGTGCTAAATACGTTTAGTTCAGCAACGCGTGATCCACAAATCGCATTTAGGTTCATTCCAGATGATCGTCCTGGTTATGTTCGTTGTCTTTATCAAATTAATATTCCCTCTGATTACTATACTGTAAATAGTGCATCGTCGATATTTTGCCATCAGTTTGATGATATTGCTAAGCTGGCAGGGATACCCGAAGAACAAGAAGTTCTTTTTAGCGCTGGAAGCCTTTTCCGTATAAAATACATTGGTAAATCAACATTAGAACGTTTTTGGGTGCCTATTGTTTTAGAATTATATGCTGATACAGCAGAATTTGACTCTTGTTGGTATGTATTAAGTACACGAATACAAAATGAAAGCGATGAGATGAAGACGGAATCGCTTCAGTTTATCCAGAAATACACGAAGAAGAAGGATCTCAATTGGTTTAAATGGTGGCAGAGATTGAAGCGAGAATGTGGGGTCCAAAAGCGGCAAGATGAATATTTAGTCATGATCATGTATGAAAGTTTTGATGATCGTGAATCAATCGCTAAAGCCATCGAACTACGTAAGCAGACTTTCTTGGCCAATAATCCTTCCATGTTTCAGTCTGACGAGAATAGTTTTGATTTTGTCCTCAATGAAATGGTATTCAGCAAATCAACACGAATCGTTGCCTTATACGAGCTTCTCTTGCAATCGAATACTGAAATTAATAATTTGTTTGAATATGACTTTGATAAAGCAGTAAAAGCTTTTCGATGCGTCGGAGATGCTTATTCAAAACTTCGCTATTATACGGAAGATGCTTTGAATTGTTACTGCAAAGCATTGGAATTCGCCAGTTTCACTAGAAACCATCAAATAATAGATCGTTTACAACATGAAATCACTAAACTCAGAGCAGAGACATCTGCTAAGAAATTTGCCTATCATTCAGAAATGCCAAAACAAGAACGGGCAAAACCTGTATCTTCTTCATTCGAATATGAAATACCAATGGTGAACGTGACTAATCACGAAATAGAGTATGATCAGTGGTCCCTTTTACGACAGTTTCATAGAATGGTTCGTGAAGCTGATTTGCAGGTGAAGGCTAGATATCGACTTCAACATCTTCATTGTTATCTAGAAAAGAGAGAAAACTGGATCAACTATTACCATTTAAACATGTTGCTTAACATACCTTTTAACCAGCGATACACGTTTGATTCGTCGAAAGATATATATCCATTCCTGCTTCTTACTGTTTTGTCTCATTTACATAAAAGTGTGATTAACGTAGGCGACGAAACTCTCAATTTATGGCAATATGAAAAGTTTATGCTTGAATGGCTCTCATTAAATGACGTCAAAAAAACACTGATGGCTTATAGGTGTATCGATGCATCTCATAATATTCGCATCCTACGTACGCTCGATCGACTCATTGACAAATTGAAACTTATCATCGTTTGCTACACTATTATGATTAGCATATCGCCGACAGGAAATGTAGATTGTTTTACTGTCAATGTCAACAAAATCAAATTTGTTGATGTCGCACCCGCTAAGGTTCCGAAGTTAGTGTTCTTCGATGATCGTGATGAGATTACAAAAGATACGGTGCGAGCAGAACTCGAACTGTTTTGTGCTCATTAGAATTCGTGCAGGATACTTTGTAACGTAGCATTAATTAAGTTTCTCTTTTTTGAATTTATTAATTTAAAATGCCAAGTATGTAACAAAAATATGTTTTAGTTCAGGTTATGAATTAGAGATACGCTGGAAACACTTGTACATCTCTGTATTTGAAATCTTTTTCATTATAAGTACAATTTCAATATTTGATTGTGTTTTCGGATCGCAATCAAAAACTTTTTCTTCATTTGTTTGTCAATTCTATTGCATCTTAGATCCAACACAGCGAGTGTCTATTTTGAATGAGACATGTATATGAATTAAATACATTGGAAAACTATTTTTACAACGTTGTTCTGTAGTGCGTCAATCAGATATTCTGCTCCTTGATAGCCAATTTTATTCTCTGCAAGATCCAATGTAGTAAATGTCTGTATTCATTGATGAAAATCAATGTTTATTAAGTTAATTGTGACTTCGTCTTACCTTGTTATGTTTTAATGCATTGGCCAAATAGTATACTCCTTGATCACCAATTTGATTGAATCGAAGATTAAGTATCATTAATGTCTATATGAACATATAACAATCAGAATAAAATATATAAATACAAAAGTGGTTTAACCATATTCGTTTTCAATGCTTCAGCCAGATATTGTATTCCTGAATCCCCAATTAGGTTCGTTTTAAGATTAAGTGTAGTGAGTGTCTGTGTAAGATATTAGAATTCGCAATACGATTGCTAAACCATGTAGCGATTTTAGCTTATTACTTTTTAACATATTAGCTAGATATTGTGTTCCTCGAACACCTACTAGATTCATTTGAAGATTCAGTAAAGTTAGCGTCTGTTCTCAACGGTTTAATGAATATACGATTGATGAATAAAGAACTTGTCTATACCGTATGGTGCTGTAGTGCATTGGCAAGATATTCAATGCCTTGATCTCCAATTCGATTATATCGAATATTTATGTTGGTAAGTGTCTGCATGAAATGACTATTATAACTCTGATAACACGAAGTAGATAACTCATCTCACCGTGTTATTTCGAAGTGCATCAGCTAGGTATATTATTCCTTGGATACTAATTCGACAATACTCAATATTCAGCGTAATAAGTGTCTGTGTGGAATGATGGACGCGAATCTAAGATAAATGAACAACAAATGGATCATACGGCATTGGAGTGCAACATATTAGCTAGATGTAGTAAACTTTCATCGCTGATCAGAGTAATTTTCAAAATTAGTGTGATGATTGTCTGCACAAAACAGTCAGATTAAAAGTTTTGACAGAAAGATAATTAATCTCACCGTATTATTTTGTAATATTTTAGCAAGATATTGAATTGCTTGAGCACTAATGTCATTATATTCGAGGATTAGCGTTGTGAGTGTCTATGAAATCATAAACATAAATATGATGTAAAAAAACAGAAAACGAACAGTCTCACAGTATTGTTTTGTAATGCATTGCCCAATCGTTGCATCTCATGATCGTTACTGCATTTTCCGTTGAGAGTAAGAGTGGTGAATGTCTGTATGAAATGAGACAAACTAATGTAGATAGATGTGGCAAGAGAAATCTCTACAAATGTTTGAGATTATAAGTGATTCATATAGAACAGTACAACATACAATGAATATGTACAAAGTGTGAACAAGTATCGTTCTGTGTAATAGTGAATTAATGAGGATTAAAAATCAGACTATTCACTTTAGAAAAACATTACCGTATACCCGTCATAGCTGTCTGTTATTACATTGAGTCGTGTGCACACGTTGCGAAGTGAAAACAGAATCGTTAAGACATCAAGATTATCGAGAATACGATAAATGAGTTCGACAGGTAGTGTACATAGAGAAAGCGTAACTCTAGTAACCATCAATCTTTTCAGTCGATTTAAAATGAATATTCTTCTAAAAAATGTATTTAAGTGAATTGTAGGCGTGTTTTGGAAGGTTTTTTCGTGATAATTTTATATGATTGTGCAATTTCTTCGTTGCATGAAGAACGACAAAAATGACGTCATTGATAGCAAGAAGTATATTCATCATCATTGAGGAAGTGCCTATATGATAGTAAGATCCTATTAAAAGAGAATTTCAGAAAGAGATTATTCTTGAATTTCATTGTATCTCAATCGTCGCTTTTGCCTATGCGTGAGAAAATCATCGTTAAGAACCTGAACGTTTACGCTTTGTGTAAATCCACTCTTGAGTATTTTGTGAGTGATATTGGGCACTTTTTTCTCCGTAATCTACTTTTCAATCATTCCCTTCTCGATGTATTTAGCATAAAGATGCTACTTTTCATGTCATTATTATTGATAGTGAACAGCATGCAATTTATTCTTCGTCTGAGTCAGTGGCATATCCAGGATTTTCTACCATTGGGCAAGCTATGAGCACAAATGGGTTTTGAGAGTTGGGTTTTGAGGGTAAAATCAAAAGTCACTGGATCACATAGTTGTAAAGAAAACGGCGTGTTGTGTTTGACGTTCATCACAAAGCGAAAGCAAAAACTAATTTCTTTGTCTGGATTTCCATCAATCCTATCCCAGGATTTCTTCGAGTGTTCAAGATTGATCGGTTTAGGATAAAAAATTTCCTATCAAAGCAGAGTCAATTTTTTCTCCACAGTTTAATATGCACGAAAAGATCGTTTCCGCAAAAGAGTTGAAAGGATTTTTTCGTGAATCGAAAACTTTTACAAACTCGTAGAAAAATTTGACTTGTCTCAGTCTCTTCAGGAAGAAACTGTCTGGGCTTCTGTTCAAGAACAAAATCTGGATACCCGTGTCGTCGGGAGCTGCCACACTGGGGACGAACGTGCAAAAATAAAGCTCTTCATAAAACAAAAGACACTATAATCTTGATACATCTGGATACGTTTTAGATCGATCACACTTACGGTGCTTTTACTTTTCGAAGGGCAAACATCTTTTGAGATTTCGTTACACTTTTCTCTTGATTAAGTTGCTCGATTTTGAATTTCGAGAGAAGAAAAACTACCGTCTTCGAATAGCTTTAGGACGTTATACCTTCAAATGATGTCGAAACAGAAATTTTCTATCATTCAAGGAAAGCCATCCCCCAATTTTGCTTGCTACTGAGACTCTTGAAAAAATCTATCCGACTCAACTGCTGTAAAAGAGAGCACATCAAAGCTATGTAAAACAGACCAGTTTGCGTGGCATTCTGACAAGACTGATTGTCTAAGAATCAAAGTATTCCCGAAGGTTGAATTCGTCCCAAGTATGAATACTTTTCTTTAGCAAACATGAATAAGCACGTATTAAATTACGATAAAACGTCCACAACTGTCGGATGCTGTTTAACTTCATATTTAGGCTACGAGCAAAATTCGATGAGACTAAGATTAATCCAAAATGACTCATGTTCATTGCATGTTAGTGAGAACTTCTGACCAGTTTATTCAATTTTCTACTCACTCCAAAGGTTTTTAAGAGAACTTCGAGCTGCATATTTGTCCATAGATAATTCTGATTTTCATTATAATACCCTGAAACTTTCAAACAAAAATAATCTTTCTTTCTTGAGTCTTCGTATTGTCAAATCAACTTGATTTTTCTATTCCGTTTGTGAAAAGTAAAATTTTGTTTTTGGAAAATTTAATAACTCTAGACAAAACATTTGTTTTCGCTAAAACTTTCAGAGTATTCTAACGGGCATCAGACCCATCTATGAGCAAATCTCACATCGCAATTCTTTTGAAATGCTTCGGAATGGGTAGAGAATTGAATGAAATTACCACAACTCTCTACCGTCAGGCCATGGACACGATCCATTTTGGTTTATCCGAAGTTCCATTGTGGCCGGTTCGTAAGCGGAACGCGAAGCTGAATAGGGGCTAAAATGTTTGGATGTTACCTCTTTAGTTTCTTCCCTTTATGACTTTCTATACGAGTTTGAACAACTTGAATAATTATCTATTAAAGAAAAGTGATATAAACCATACGCCGCCGAAGGTGGCAACGCTCACCTGACTAACTTGGATAAATTCATGCGCAGTCACTAGGATTTTCTCGTGGGTCTCTATAAAGCAGGAACTTTGCATACGAATATCGTGTTTCTGAGCCTAGGACAAAACATAGTGTTCTCAAAAATAGTCTGCTCAAACTTTTCTGAAGTGTTGGTTATTTTGCATCACATTTTCTCTGTTCAGTCGAAGTATCTATAACACTCGCCGTTTCAAACGCTCGATCAAGATGAACATTGGAATGATCTAAACTCATTTTGATTTTGATTTTATCCCAGTTTACTGATTTTCTGACTAGAGAAAAAAACTGAAGCTCGCATACATCCTATTAGTATTTCCAAATCGATTAGAATTTTAGTTGAAATCAAGCGTACTATGTAATCATTGTGTGCATGCATTAGTAGAATGTCAATAGTGAAAAGAGAACGAAAAGATTCATTGAATAGTATTACTAACACATATAGTTTACTTCCACAAAAGAAAAGAACCATATTTCTTACTTTTGATTTTTCTTTCATAAAACGAAATGAATGTGGAAAAACATTTTTTCTTTAGTTATCATGCTATAGCCAAGAGACCTAAGTAAATCTTATGTGTAATTCTCATAATAAAAAAAACCTTTTATTTAGATCACATGAAATTAAACATGGTGAGCTACAGGATTTGATGATGATTGGAAAAATATAATACTTTTCACTAAACGATAAGATTGAAGTCTATATCTTGCAATTTCATTTCAACTTTTATTCTATATTTCGTCTGTATTCAATGACTTTCTACTTATCAAAATCGCATATCTCTTTACACTCAATAATGATTCTGATAAGCAATCTTCAGACAATCAATGATAACTATATTATTTTTCAACACTACATACACCTTTTTCTCCTTGAACTCTATTAATCTAGTGTCGTTACTCGAAAGTTAATTTGAAAAATGAAATCAGTATATACAATGGCGTCACTAGGGTGGGGCCAGATGAGGCTACCCAGGCAGACATTTAACGGGTAGAAAACCGTTTTAACGCGGTATTATAGCGTTTAAGGCGTTTTAACACGTTTAAACGTGTTTGTTACTAGAATGTACACTTTAAAATCGTTTTTACAGTTTTACGTTAAGTAGTTCGGTAAAAACGGTTGAAAACGGCCTAATTTCAGTTTTTTGTCAATAAAACCGTTTTAACGAAAATTTTCTGTTTTAACTTTATCGGTCAAAATATTAAATTGTTGTATCAATTGATATATCCTTTTAATATATCAATCTATAGTCAGGTCGTTCATTTTTTACACCAAAAAGATGAAGTAAAAGGCAAAGTTCT